>JAPYYT010001187.1:0-58620 GCA_030522565.1 Ceratosolen corneri
AAATAAAAAAAAAAAAAAAAAAAAAAAAAAAAATATATATATATATATATATATATATATATATATATATATATATATAGATAGAAACTTATTCTATTGTAGCAGAGATTTGAAAGTGAAGGAATATTAATATTTTCATTTAGCTTGATTTACGAGCGGGGGCTAAGCTTATAAGTGGGCGGGTGCTATATTAAGAGAAAGGGAGAGAGTTACGTTTTCAAAGGCCGTCGTTCCCCTTTAGCTTTACATTACTTACCGCATATGCAGGAGGGCAAACGCACTATGGCACCTCCCTTTTCGCCTGCTGGCGCGGCAAATTCAAATGCACACATTTTCGTTGGCGCAAATTATAAATAGAGATTTTCATGAATTCGTGAGATTTTCATGAATTTTCATGAGATCGTGAAATATAGATGTAATTCTACAGCCAGATGTTCAGTTATTATACGATGATCAGGAAAATTTTTGAAGTTTCTTAATATTGGAAAGTGTTAAAAAAAAGTATTAGAAGTAGGTAAAATGATAATGCATATGAGATTTGGTATAATTTTATCGAAGAACTACAGCTATAGAATATATATATATTTTTTTTTTTTAAACAATGTGTATCAGTGTGTGCCGCGCAGAAAAAATATTAATTTCGATTTTAATTAATTCTTGAGATAATTTGAATTACATAAAATTTCATTAGGATATCGCATTAAAAATTAGAACGTATTTATTATATCGACAATTAGATTTTTATAAGATTACATTTTAATTAATTTTATTTTTCCTTTTGCAAGCAATTTACTATGTTTACAATAAAATATATAGTCATTTATTTAACAATAGATATAATAAATAAGTACTTGAATCAAGTCAATAAGTATTATGAATTTTTTTTTTCTCTTCAATTTCAATCAATACATTGCCCATTGGATTAATATCGGATCAGTAATGAAAAGCCACTTGGAAAAAGTAACCATTCAGAAAATGTCCAACTGCTTTATACAAATTGACGAGAAGCGGCAGGAATACTAAGAAATATAATTAAAGCGCGTTAAAGAATGATTAGATAATAATAATAATAATAATAATAATGATAGGATAATGAAAAGTTTAATTATTAGTTTGCTTTGATGTAAGTATGAACTATTTTGCTGTCCGTTTCAAGCACAGCATCGAATGGTAAACGTAAACAAAGACAAACAGATGTTTCTATTCGGTAATCTGGGCGCAGAGGTAAAACCAAAGCCGAGACCAGAGGCTAAACTAAAGCTCGTAAAATATAACCTCATTTGATGATTTGGTCGCTCGGCTCTCGAACCCATGAAATCGCTCGTTATCCCCGTACGGAAAGCACTCTCCTACCACCTCCCCATTCGAATTCAGTCACGTGTCTATTTGCGGTCCCTTCCCCTAGCAGCGATAATAGCTCTGTCAGCGGGACTCGGCTGAGCGTCGTAGGGGCGTACATAGCTTAGTGAGAGCGAGAAAGGGAAAGCGAGAGAGAGGCGGTCCGCATAGGCACGTAACTCGGGTGCGCGCACTCGCCTTCCTCCCCCGAGGAGCGGCAAACCGACTCTCCGGGTCCGCGCAGGTGGAGCCCGTCGCGTGTGTGCTACGTAGCCACCGCCTGCAGCAGCCGCTTCGAGGCGGTTCGTTTCCTACAAAATGCGGGTCGCGAGGTGGCCCGTGGAGTGGGGGGCATTTGAGCTGGGCGGTGTTGCGGGACATCTCCAGCTATATGACTCGCCATGATGTTATATTTCTTACGGGGGGTGGCCGAGCGGGGGGAGGGGGGAGTCGTGGGAGGGTAAAAATTTGTTGGGAATGGCTTCATTGTGTCGACGGTTGAGCAATACTCGTTTTATCATCCTTCGAAAATTGAAGATCTTACCAAATATTCTTCCACCAAGGACTTCATCGCTGGAATAAAATGTCATTTATTTTCAAATAATACCTAGTCCCTTTATTATAAGTAAGCCTCGCTTTGATCCTACCCACTGCACCTTTTTTTAATAATGACCGAACAATTAGCGTAAAAATACATTGTAAATATATCTTTGATGCATCAAAGTAAGAGTTGAAACCTGCTAGGAAATAAATATGTAAAGAAACTCTTGTATAAATGCTAATTTCTCCTATAATAAAGCTACGACAATTTTATTTACTAGCTGTATTTTACAATAATTCTTTCCAATCGATTACTTATATGATAGAATTAAGAATAATTTTAAGTGAACTAATTAAAATTTTAAGATTTACATACAATTATTTCTAATCACAGGAAATCTGCACTTCCTGTAAACTTAGCAGGATAGCTGCCTAGTTTGAATTTTCGCTCTATGATATCCGCAGAGCTGTATAAGACTAAAAAAGTACATTTTATTAAAGAGAAGTTTTATAAGAAATCGACAAAATGAAGCGAAGCCTTGATGGCCGATCGCTTACACAGGTTAGGATTTATTTTACTTCGTGTCATTAAACTTGTAAATTATATTATTTATTGCTTCTTATTAAGGTTAATGAATTTTACTTTGGCGCTTATTGCACTGGACTATCTATTTCTCCATACTAGATTTATTTGCTTTGGGTATTATTAACGGCTTTGATTGCACTTTATTGTTTACCTTTAACGCAAGCTTATTATTACAAATAGTTTAAACGTTCAGTTTAAATTTCACATGCACACGTAGTTATTTATTATGTTTATATAATTTATAGTCTTACGATTCACAATTTATATTACTTACAGTAATTAAGAAACGCAGTTATAATATTGCTTTTTGCAAAAACAAAACGATTTTCGCTTTGCTAATTATTATTTACTAACTCTATGCAGTGAAAAGCTTTATAAAATTAAGAAGTAAATCCATACCTGCATGCAAGTAACAACATCGATCAATTTCTAATAAAATATTGCATTTTGCTATTATTATGCACGTTAGTTAACGAAAGAGTATACTATTGTTTTTTGCTTTTATATAAGGCAGAAGTTACAATATTTCTTTGTTCTTATAAAGAATATGGATTTGGTTCTTGTCGAGTAGATTAAAAATGCATCGCGAAACATAACTAAAAATATTTACTCTTAAATCGCTACATTAGAAATATTTCGGCTTAACGTGCATTCACGCATTAACATCAATCTATCACGCTTCTCAAGTACCATTTACAAACACTTGAATTACATTAGGAGGAGATAGACGAAAGCGATCCTGGACAAGATCAGCAGCAACAAGAGGTTGTTGACCAGCAACAGCTGGATCAGCAACAAGGTATACCCACGCAAATTCGCTTTCTCAATGCGAACGTTCTGCAACAACTTCAGCAACAGCAAGCCCAACAGCAACAGCAACAAGATGTCCAACAGCAACAGCCGCAGGTCATTACGCTGCAACAGTTGCAGAATTTTGTGCCTTTACAGCAGCAGCAGCAACAACAACAGCATGAACAGAGAGCTCAAACGATATCAATGCAGGCTTTGCCACAACAATTTCTACAGGTACTTAGTCGCAATTTATTACATTCTCAATAATTAAACAAAGCTCTTTTTTTATCGTCAATATAAATGTTTTACAGTAGTATCGCAGGATATTATATTGAATTAATATAATTGTAATATAGTGCTGATCATAACACGCTATGTTATGAAATTTAGTAATTAAAAGATCTCTAACATTATAAAAGTTATGATTTATTCTTTTCTACTCTTTTTTTTTGGTCAAAATTAATTGAATTATCGTAATAAATTATTTAAATATTCATTTGTTTCAATAAAATTTTTTAATAGCTACTGTATTTAATAACATGTTACATAAATTTATGTATTAATTTGTTATTAGGTGCATATGACAATTACTTACAATCTAATATAAGAGAAATAATTTATATATACTTTTACATAATCATAATGACTTAAATTCAGTATTTAATTTATTACATTGCATTTTATTAATAATTAAAATCAGTTTTTTCGTATAAATTTAAGTAATTATTTTTTCGTAATACTGATTTTTAAGATGTTAAAAACAACCTTTTTTTGTATTTTATATCATTATTATGAAAAACTTTAAAACAAATTTTTGATTTTTTAAAATTACAATTCGTAGCCCAGTTTCAATGGCGTAAAGCTTTCGAAAATAAAAAATACTATATCGGTATATTTGTATGAATTGTCAAATTAATATTTCAAATGTAGTACGATTTATGAGTTTTATTCATTGATGACGTTAAAAGTAAATGTAATATCAAATATTATCCAAGTATAATATTAAAAGCATAAATGTATTAAGCTAAATAATTTATTAATTTATTTCTTTTATTTCTGTATATATTATATAAATAGTAATGTAGGCATATTGAAAATTTAAAAAAATGTTCATATGGTTAATTAACATAATTTAGTTTTTGTATTATAGTCATAAATTTCAATCAAGTTTATTCAGATAAACATTCTAATTTTCATTAAAATCTTACATATTCAAAATTATATTTTGATTTAAAAAACAATGATTATTCTATTTATAGTTAAGGTTTGTTCAATATTTTTTAATAATTTAAAATTATAAATACACTCGTTTCCCACAATTAAAGATTGTTTGCTTTATGACTTGGATGAATCTTGTCGGTGTCTAAGATCGCACGGCGTCATATGTCAACCGATAAGTATTTATCAGAATTAGTTTTAAACCAGAGAAATTAACGTATGGGCCGATAAATATTTAGTTTAATAGGAATAGTTTTTACTATCAAAATAGAATTATGTAAACTCAAATCGTTAGCATAAACGCACGTTACACATTATGTAGGTGAATTTTCAAATTTTTTAAACATTGCAATACAAACTTTGGAATTTAGTAAAAATTTGTCTTTAACACAGAAAATCTATTTAAGTAAAGTAATTACATATGTGAATTAAAGTAATTTATAAATTGTTGAAAATTCATTTTTGGCTTTCAATAAATTAATGCTAAATTTCGTCGATATGGATTTTATTTAAAAGCATGTAGTTATGCTTGTGTTATACTTGTGTCTAAATGTGGGATGAAATGAAAGTTTAGAAGGTACCCAATTATAAACTGTGATTTTTATCTTGAAAATATAGTGTCATTGGCGTTTGTAACAAATTGGAACAAAATTGTCTTGAAATATTGCTCAATCTTGAGTTTGAATGAAAATAAATTCAATTATTTTTTAATTATGATAATAATTATATTTTTTAATTAAGAAAACTGCAATTTAAAAGAAAAGCATACTTAACAGGATTTATATGTATTTAAATGTATTTAAATGATTTAAATGTAAAAAATTTAAACCATAAGATTGTAATGTCACGCAATCCTCAAATGTTTGATGAAAATTTAATTAAATTTAAGAAGAATTAAGAATTAAATTTAACATTACATTTTCTAAAAAGATTGAAATGTATTTTTTCATTCAGTTATAATTATTAAATTAATTATATATTATTTTTAATTTTTCTAGTAAGAAAAATTGGTAGATGCGTATAAATATCGTTGTTATTATATTATTAACTACAGTTAATATACAGCTATTATAATTATTAAGTACGTACAGATTATTTAAAATATAAATTATAACATTTTTTATTGTAAATTAAATAAATAATTGATTTCATTCCTTTTTTTAGACAATAATTGAATTATTTTAAGTAATTTATAACTAATTTTCGTAATATTATTTATTCAAATTGATATATCGCCTAATATCACTCCCCGCTCACCCTCATTTTATCTTAATCTCTCAAAAGTATCTTAAATGCACACGCACGTAAGCGCGCCTACATGCCTTTGCACACATGCATATATATTTTAAATAAAAATAAATAAAATCCGTATTTTAATTACAAATAAATATTTTAATATAATAAGAAAATTTCAAAGTATATGATGCAATTCAATAAAGATGCAGTTCATAAAATTCATGCAATTAAAGATACGATTCATAAAATCCATGCAATTAGAGATGCAATTCATAAAATTAATTTGAATTTAAATGCGTTAAATTTAATTTTTTAATACTCAATTAATACTTTTCTGTATTTTTTAATTTCAGGGTGCTCAACTTGTTAGTAGTCAAGCACAGGCTGCTGCACTGCAGCAGCAGACACAGCAGCAGGTGCAACAACAGACTCAAGCACAACAACAGTCGCAACAGCAGCAGCAACCTCAGCAAACCCAATTAAGCTACAGTGTGATACCACAAATGCAAACAGTTAACATTGATGGTCAAGAGGCTTTATTTATACCCTCTGCCTCAGCAGCCCATCAGCAAGCTCAGCCAACGATGCACTTTGCCACAGCCAATGGGCAACAACTTCAGTTGGCTGGTCAACAAATACAATTGGCTAATGGTCAGACACTAATCAATCCACATGCAGTAAATCTAATCAGATCACCCAATGTATTTCCAACTTCAATTATACAAAACATTGCTGGACAAACTGTTCAATTACCTACAGGTTAGTAAGTATTTAATACAGCTTTGAATAGAATGGTTTTACTACTAATTATTGTTTACATTGAACATTATTATATAAGTGCTTGTTTTGCTAATTGGTTTTTTAAAAACACAAATACAGAGAGAGAGAGAGAGAGAGAGAGCGAGTTACATTTCATTTATTTTATTCTCATATTTTAATATTAAAACTATAATTATTATTTTAATTTTTTTCCTTGTTTAACATGTAAAACATTGATAATATACTGTTACTTACTTGATAATACATAGTCAAATAAAATTGACATTTCTTAAATCTTTGGTAAAACTTTTTTGCTAAAACAGTCGAATTCAGAATATTTCATTATATATTTAATTTTTTCCATTCATATTAAGTAATCTCCATAAATAATTGTCAAAGGATCTCATATTTTTCTGATATAGATTTGTTAAGTATTTTTAGTTGATTAATGTAGTCTGAAGAGTGCTTATTAATAATGCATGATTGTTTGTTGAGTGATTTTACAGTGGGTTTTTGATTTAGTTTTATTATTAACTTTAGATTTTATAGATTCTCTTAAAATTGGTTAAATTTTTCTGTACAAGTAGAAAAAATATCTTTGTAGCGGGAATTATATAAATTTATTTCAACAAGCAATATAAATATCAAATTTGAATTAAGATTTTTCTTGTACTATTGGTAGTATTTATTAGGCAATTGGTTATACGGTACGTGTATATATATATATATATATATATATATATATATATATATATATACATACACACACACACATACGAACATAAATACATCCGTATAAGCAATTTTTTAACCAATAACTGAAATTTTCAATCAAATTTTGATCAATTGTATTTACATTTACAGCATGTGTAATAAGACTATTTAATTTTACATACTTACTACTTCTTTATAGACATCATAATTTTAGTATACCAATGAATTTATTTCTTATTTGAAGAAAGCGTACTTTTAGAGTGATAGTTTAAGGCACTATTACTTAAGAAATCTTTTAACACTGGCTGCTTTTCGCTTTTACTAATGCTTGGGTTTTGCTTCTGTCGCTTTTTTGCTTCGACATGCGTGTTGCCCGCATCCGACAGATCCCGAGGACGGCTTGGATGTTTCAGGTCAAAGTGTGCAGGTACGACCGTTGCAATTCCCCATGCAACACATTCAACAGACAGTGCCCGTTCAAGTGCCCGTCACGGCCACCAACGGCCAGACTGTTTACCAGACCGTTCACTTCCCCGTGCAAGCTCTCTCTAGCGTTTTCAATATGCCTACCGCTCAGATGATACCTCAAATAACTCAGGTAAAATATTACGTAGGGACTATAGAAGCATAGGACTAAGGACCCTAGAACAATTCATTAATGTTCGGCAAATAAAACAAAGCACCGCAAACATCATTTCATGGCAATTTTTGTAGTTGAAGGATAAGAAAAAAAATGAAAAAAAAATGTAAGTTTGAAGAACGTTGAGTTTATTGAATGAATTAGATATTAATAGATTATGAAGTATAATGTTTCATTTTTGGCATAAAAATTCGTTGATTATCAACGTATCGAAGAAAATGATTATAGTTTTAAGATTATAATTAGTAAAATATAGTAACAATTTTTCCTAAGATTTTTCTTAATTACATAATTTACTTTATATTTCAGCAAATTCCGCAAGTAGCACAAATTATAACACCTAATGGACAAATTCAACAAGTTCAAATAGCAAATTTATCACAATTACAAAGTTTACAGGTAATTTTTTAGTATAAATTTGTTCTACTTAGAGCGAAAAATCAAAGGAATAACATTAGTTGTGTTAATGACATTAAATATTTTAAGATTTGAGTACAAAAACTAATAATGTTTCTTAACTTAAAACTTCTATTAACCTAAAAGTTAATAAAGTACCATTATTAATATTATTGTTGATTAACTTTGAAATCATTTTTTAAAATAACATTAATAGAAGTAACAATAATAGTGATCACTTTATGTGACAAATTTTAACAATTTAGTGATTTTAAAGTTAAAATTACATTAACGTTTTTAAGTATTTTTTTATTATAAAACAAGATAAAGAAAAAAATTCATTTTTGTATAATTTTTTGCATAGTCTTTGCAGGGCCAACAAGTAGCTCAACAAGTAGCTCAGCAAGTTGCTGCACAACAGCAAGTTGTTCAACAAGTTGCTGCTCAACATCAACAGAACCAACAGCAAGTGCAACAAGTTCAACAAGTTCAACAAGTACAACAAGTACAACAGGCCCAGCAAGCATCAGTTGCAACGCCTGCTTCTACAGTATCTACTTGGAGTACAAGCGGTAGTGCTCCAAATAATGTACAGGTATTTTTATAATCAATATTCGTATTTGATTTAATGCTAATAGTCATTATTTATATGTCATTAAATGTTATGTTATTTAAATTGATTGAACTGTTTTTGCATCAGTGGCCTTCTATAATATAACCTACATTTTAATCCATATTAAAAAATATATATTTTTACTTTTTTATTTACTTTTTAAATAAAAATATTGTAGAGGGAGATATGATTAACAAAAAAAAAAAAAAATTAATACTGCTTTGTATGATACAATTAAAACATTTTTGTTGTTCTTATAGGTTGTAGGCATAGGTTCTCTGGGTAGAAACGGAAATGCAAATGTAATAACCACAAAAGATGGACAAAAAATAGATGTTCAAACGCTCACTACCTTAAGACCACAGCAAGAGGTACAAGAAAATGAAATAAAAGTTACTAATATAGATGCCAGTCAACTTGCAAATGGTCAAGTAATACATATCCCTGCTGCACAAGCTATGCAACAATCTGGACAACCTATTAGTATAACAGGTATAAATTAGCGGTAATTCTGTAAATGGAATTTCATAGCCAAAAAAAATTGATCTATTTTGATTGGAAAGAATTTTTATCTAATTTTGTAAAGAATTGTATTTTCTATCAAATTTGGTATTTTATATAATAACATATGATATAGATTACTTTTTTATATTTTTAATATTTTAATTAAGAGTATTATACCGATAGTTTATGTGTTGTTGGTTGAAATTTTTAAAAATAAATTATTAATGACGCTGGCTGTAAAATAAGAAATAAAAAAAATATACTTGAATAAAAGGAATGGCTTTGATTTTACGAGTCGAGCTTCAATATCGTAATGAAGTAATTTTGAAATAAAGTAGCAAGTAAAAATAAAAAACGTTGAAACAAAATAATGAACATTTGATATATATATATATGTATATATAATATTTTGTATAATTCATGTTTACAAATTAAAATGAGGTACGTACTTTTTATAAATTTTTGAAACTGCTTTTAATTATATACACAAATTAACTATTGAAAATATAAATTAGTAACTATACCAATTTACAATATCATAATACAATATCGCAAAAGCTTATACTTCCAATTCGTCTTGGTCTGAAGCATTAAACAAATACTCTTCATAATGCACTTGCAGTAGAAATTAACGGCTTACTGTATGTAATCTTGAAAAACAATTCTTTTATTTATAATTAATAAATAATAAGTCACTTTAATTTGCCGGCAGGTGCTCAAGGCCAGCAAATAACCTTGATTCCAGCCTCAGCTTTAACAAGCATTACAGCTCAACAAGCTGGTGGAATGATTCGCGGGGTAAATGTTGGGGGCGTAATGCAGCTGCAACCAACGGGCAGCATAAATACCACCAATGGCTTCCTTCAATCGATACCGGTTCAAAATATACCCGGTCTGGGAAACATTCAGGTAATTTCTGCCGTTCAACCAACAGCGGTACAAGCACTGCAGCCTGCGACTGCAGCGCCGACGGTCCATTTAGACAGCGGCGCCGACTCCAAGTGGCAGATCCTTCAGACGATTCAGTCAAATAACGCGGCGATTGCTACGCAACAGCAAGCCCAACAACAGCAGCAACAACAAGTGCAAGTGCAACAGCAGCAACAACAGAGCCAGCAGCAACACATAAGTAATGCTACAGCAAGTGGTGATGATTCCGGCAAACTGCATAGGCGGAGAGTCGCTTGCACGTGTCCAAACTGCGGGGATGGTGACAGGTAATTGTATATATTACCATTATTAACATCCGATCTCTTTAAAACGATCATTACGAGAATAAATAAAACGAGGCTGCAATTGCAAATAACTCTTAAATAATAATTCATATAAATAAATGCATCTCAAAGTTTTTAAATTGGATCATTATTTTTTTTTTTTTTTAAATATCACTTCTTACTTGAGTCGCCGAACTTTATTGAAAATAACAGTCGCATAATATGGATAATTATGGGGGAATATTAATGATAATTAGAATTAAGTTTAAGGGGGCAGATACTGTTGAGCATTTAGTATTCTTGATTTTAATTCGCAACACGAGTAATGAAAAATAAAATAAGGCCAGAAACAACGAATAACGAAATATTAAATTGGAATTTTCTAGGAATCGTGACATGACGCGTAAGCGACAGCACGTCTGCCACATCCCAGGCTGCAGCAAAGTGTACGGCAAGACATCTCATTTGCGAGCTCACTTGAGATGGCATACGGGTGAGCGACCATTTGTATGCAGTTGGATATTCTGTAACAAGAAATTTACACGTTCAGATGAACTGCAGCGGCACAGGCGCACTCATACTGGTGAAAAGAGATTCCAGTGTCCAGAATGTACGAAGAGGTTCATGCGCTCGGATCACTTGACGAAGCACATCAAAACTCATATGAAAATACGCAGCACGGTAAGCTTGATGTATAATTGTTTTTGCTTTATATCTTATTGAATTGCAATACTTTATGAGGTAAGTGGTGGTGATATGGTGAGAGTGCTATCAATAAAAGAATGCAAATACGATGTCATTTATTGCTTTAGAGGAGGAGTAAAAATATTGCCAATAATATTTGTAATCCTCGCAAGGATAATCTACAATGCTTGTGTTTGTAAATATTTATCAACGGTCGGGGATAATTTTTTCTAATTCTCTATTTTTTATTTTGATATCTTTAGTAGATGATAGTCGAATGTTAAAAACCATGCTAAAATGTTCGTTTAATTTAAAATTGCATGTATTATTTTAATAAGCAAATTGAATATGACACAATAAATGTGTTAATTAAATTTGTTTATAATTTATTTACAATAGGGTAGTAAAGAGTACAATGATAGTAAATATATAATGGAAAATTTACTTTATAAAAGGGTTACAATCATTATTTCTTATTTGATTTTTATAGTCAAGTTTCTCTTTAAATTACTTGCAATAGTTTTTATAAAATGTTATAATTCTGGTAATATGGTGTAATACAAAATTTCGACGTAACGAGAAAAATATTTGTTATTACAGTTTCATTTATACAATGTGCATTGAATTATTAACTTTTATATTATGTCATACATTGTTTGTCTCTGCATTGTTACTAATTATTTTATTGCACTTCACGTTTATTTTACAATTGATTTTGTAAATATTTTTATATTAAATTACATACTTTCTTATTATGTTGAAATAAGTGAATGTTTGAAATTTAATATTGTACAACGTAATAAGTAAAATTGCTGTAAATCACGTAGATATAAATTTTTAAATTCTAAGGTGTAAGTTATTGTTAATATTTTCAATTATAAGTAAATTTTTTTTTTAGGGATAAATACATGCACATAATATGTGCACATTTTGCTACTTTTTGTTGTGATTAGAATTTTAGTTATAAAATATTAGAAATTTAAAGTTACATTTTTTTAAGTAATTGCTAATTATTTTTCGATTTTTAAAATCTGTTACAACGATTTCATACATTATTATTATTTGCCTATTATTTAAGTTTACAAAGAAATTTTATTTAATGCTTCAAGTACTAAATGTTTGAATGAGTTGCATGCAAGATAATTAAAATCCGATCATTTTATCAATAATAACATAGAGAATTTTATCGATATAGTTGTATATACATTTTTATTTTGGCCATTTAGACACAAGTCTAAATGACCAAAATTTAAAAATCCAAAATTATTTATATTAACATATCTAAACATTTTTTCTCTTCAATAAACTATGAAATTAGTGTATTGATTGGTTAATTTTTACTCCTTATTCTCTCCTAATCTAAAGAGAAAAACCATTCGTTAATTTCGAAGAAAAAACGTATTCACATGAGTAAATTTGTTTTTTATTGCGCCAGGAAGCGGCGACCTCGACGCAGGAAGGATCCTCGGACAGCCAATCTTCGAATGAGGATAAAATAATTATAGCCTTCCACAAGGAGACAGAGCAGGCGGAACTGGTGTTAGGTGATCCGCTGGAGGTTATCGATAATCAAGCGACGAATCATGTCTCGAATGAATAAATATTCTTTTCTCCTGGTGAACAAATTTCTTTAGCAATTTATTAAACAGTGTTATATTGAATTTTGTATCAAATAAATATGAAATTCAAACTCTTCAAGCTTTCATTCGTGGCAACTTCATTTATAATCGATTTATTATAAATTCTAATTGTAAAAATCAATTGTATTGTTGTTGTTCTACGATATTAGAGCTCGACAATTTCATCATTCTCTGACATTATTTAATTAAATTTGTTTAGTGAGTTGCTATTATGTTAAATTTATTAATAAAGTTGATTTAAATGTGAGGAAATTTTTTCGCCAGGACGTACTTCGCAATTTATGTAATTCCGAAGTTTTGCATTGAAAAGCGAAGTTTAACTAGTCTCATTGGTCAAATTTCTAAAGATTACGCCAGATAATGTGATATATTTTTTGTGCACATACATTTATATTTTCTAAAGGTTAATTTTTATATCATAGTACTTATATATAAATATTTAAATAATTTTCATCAATAAAAGTCCGTATTATTTTGCATCATTCTGCATGAACATAAAGTATAGAATTTTAGGTTATATTATAGTATTAACTAGATGTGAAATGTGTTTTGCATCAGAAAAATTCACATGTCTGGTAATAATCATTGAAAATAATGTATAAATTAAAAATGTATATCTTGAATCAAAGATTTTTTAAATCTCTGCATATAACATTGTCTATGGGAATTGCTATAAATGATAGTAGGTAGGCAATATCTATATTTTTATAATGAAAATTTTGTAAAAAAATGTATATACATTGCAAATAGTGTACAGAATTATAAAAAAATTTTTTTGCACAAAATATTTACACTTTTTGACGTTTTTCAATGGTATGATAGTGTGATTTTACTCTGCAACTTTTTTTCTTTACAGAGCAATTATGAAAAATCTATGTACTATGTGTTGTATTAATATCCATTTTCCATTGAATGGTTAAAAAGAATGAAAGGAAAAAGTACTGAATATTGTTAAATAAAATAATATATTGTTATAAAAATAAAAAAAATTACATTAACATGAATAAAAAGAAATAATTATTTTAAAACAAAATTCCTTTGGTTAATGAAAATAAATCATCTATTTTATTAAATTTTTATTATTTTAAATATTAACATAATGTAAAAATACATAAAATCACCTTTACAAATGTAACATATCGCTGCACTGACAATATACAAAAACCAATTGTTTAATTAATTTTAGACCAATTAATTATATGCAAACTTAGAATAGAAATTAGTTCTTCAGCCTTAAAAAAGTGTTTAATTAAATTATAAAAGTTTATAGAAATGGTATGACATGACTAAATTATTGTGATAGCAATAGTCTTTTAATACTTATTTATAATCATTACTTTTTACAAAGTTGAAATAAAAATCTTTTATAAATTAGAAATTTATTACATATATTAATTAAAATTTTATCTTTTCTTGTTCATTTGGAAGTTTTTTTATTTTTATATCTAAAATAAAAGTTTTTTAGATGTAAATTTAAGATCTAGTATATTTTCCCCAGATGTGCAACATAAAAACAGATGCAATAAATAGAAGTGACATCACCAAAACTGGTACTGGTCCTCTAGAAAATGATTTAAAATAGTTAAAAAAGAAATTCTTATAAGTTAAATATAAGTTATAATTACTTTATGTAATCTAATAAAAATTATTAAATTTAAGAATTTATTTTTAATAAAATTCATTTTAAAATAGCAGTTTTAATAATTTTGAGTTTTTCATAAAAATATAAAGTTTATATTTAAGCTTATCAAATAAAATATACTCACACTTTGATTCCTGGTGAATCGTCTGTATAAAATCTCCACATACCACCAGAGTTAGTTCCAGTGTTACGATTTCTAGCAGATGTTGCTGGTGTAGTTTTACGTTGTCTTACGGCACCTCCTAATCCAGCACGAGAAGCAACTGCTTTACTTGGCGATCGACTACCTGATCCAACAGCAATATTACTAGGTGAAGGTACCGGCTGTAAAATAAATAGCATTTACTCGAATTGAATATTTACTATTTTTATATTGAAATTATTAAAAACTATGTAACATATTTATTCTACAGAATAAATTTGTAAATTTTAAAAATAAAAGCATCGTAAAATACTCGTTTCTTTTATTAAATTAATTAGAATTAATAACAGATTAAATAACATGATCTAATGCATTGAGTTCATTAATATTACATATCTTATATATATATATATATGATTTAAAAACTTTTAATTTTATACAAGAGGTTCTAAATTCTTATTCAAGATTGCTTACCTTATGTAAGATGTAAAATAATTTTATTTATACATTTAATTTATAATAAACAACTTGTATGTTTAATAATTTAGAAAATAAAATTTGGCTTTTAATAATCTTGAGAAATATTACTGATTCAAATAATGTAATTAAATTAAATTAATTAAATTCTGTAATTCTAAACAATTTTCCAAAGTAGCTCGTAAAGAATTAATTTTTTTAATGACAATTAATATTCACTAAAATACATTATTAAGAATATATAAAATTAATTCATAAATAAACAAGCTGATAATAATTAAATAATTATTCAACGCATATTATTATAAGAATAATGACAATGATGTAGAGTTGTGAAACTAGATAAAGATTTATGTATGTATATAAATTTAAATATAAGTGCTAACCCAAGTATTAAAAGACTCAATCGCGTTGTTTTAAAATCATAATCAAATACTTAAACTGTTATTAATTAGTTTATAATATCATTAAATTTGTTTTGCAAATAAATAAATAACGTACCATTTTGAGAGTGATGTATGTTACAGACGAAAGTTATCTTTTTCCTTCAAATTGAGTTTTCAGTCGCCGAATAAAGTGAACAGCAGGTAGTCGACAAAATCAGAAGCACGTTAGCGAGTCAATGCATAATCGGCAAATATAAAAACATTTTTCGTTATTATTGTTATTCAGTCAGTAATAATAAATTATTTTGTTATTTAATACTCACCTGTTGCTATTGCGCTAAACACTTTTAACTAGCGTAGAGTTACAATTGCTCAACTACTTATTTGATAGTTATAAGGAAGCCACCTGGACACTGATAATTCGATCATCTACGTGTCACATCAGAATTAAGAATGGTAGACTTCACGCTACAGTTAAACCAGAAAATCTGTGCACTTAATATTGCTAGTTGTTAGGCGCTAGTAAAGTATGTTATAGATACGTTGGCGTTCAGTGACGTCGCGCGATGTACGCGACGAGAAACTGTAATACCTGACGGTCAATTACCGTACCAGTCAGAAGCAGTGTCAGTATTTTAACATTTGAATTTTTTAATTATAGAATCGAAGCTCGAAAAATATTTATTATAAGAATTCTCTTATAAACATTTCTACGTCAGAGTATATACGCAGTGATAAAACTATCAAAACAAATCACCTACGCACACATCACACAACATACCCATATCACATAAACGAAACAATTAATTTCTGTCATAATATACGAACGTGGCTATATTTTTTAAATTTTCACGACTTTTACTCTTGCAGCTATCCGTGAAACTTTAAATTCATGCAATTCAATTTAATTAATTCTCTACCATCTATTCTACATAGATTTATAAACTTATTTACTAAAGTATCCGTGATTTATTTATTTGTTAGAATATTTTAAGTACCAAGTTCTTTGATGTGCTGTAAGTAGAAATACGTTAACGGATTAATAAGGAATTGTAACCATACCATCTATTACAAATTACAAACAGACTTGCGTGCACTTATGAAAACGCATTCTATACAAAAATCAATAATTCGCAAAAAGAATAAAACAGTTTAATAAGGCAAATATTAGTTGTGGGCTTCCATATGATTATTTATCATCACCATCCGCTTGATCCCTTTAACTCGATTGATCCCTCCCCCATATTTTCTACATATAGATATTTCTGTCCTTGTGTAAATCAATTAAATTTTTTGCCTTTAAATTTGAGAAATTATTTTATTCTTAGTAAATAAATTGTCTGTTTTGCCATAATAGGGCAAACATAATAGGGTGTGATATGTTATGAATATCTGTTTTCTTTATAATCAGTGCTTTTAGTATCTTTAGCACTACGGTGTATCATTTTACATGCAGTTTTATGTTGCACGATGAATTTAATGTTACATATGAATGAGGAGTCTTGTAGAGTTCCATTTATATTTATTATTATGCAAAGAAGTAGAATTTGTGATCCATTGAATTATTAACTACTCTTTCGGCCACGGATCCTCAAGGATGAATCTTCAGGTAATTTCATCTCTAAGTATAATAATAATAATTTTCACTGATATAATTGAGTCATCAATGTGACAACTTGAAAGATCGATTCTAAATAATTGAAATATACACCTTTAGAAATAACTCGAAATAATTGTTGACCAGCAATTCTAATAAATCACTGATAAATAAAAAAGTGGCTCAATAGTATCGTTATCAATTATATAGTAAGAAAGGATTTTATTCCTTTTTCAAATTCAATATCTCCAGTATTAAATAATTACAACTAAGGAATTCGTACAAATTATATGACAATGCATCAGATGATGTGATTAAATACATATTTTTTTTAATCTACAACGAATATATCTGAATGTAAAGATAAATATATTGTATTAAAAATATACCAAAGTAAATGATATAAAAAAGAAAGAACGGGAAAATGTAATATTGCTCACTTATATCAATAAAGTATTGGTGAGCGTGTGTTTCTTTATATAACGTCATTTAAAGTAGAAAAATTGAATTCTTGTAAAAAATGCAAGTGTAAAGTGAGTGTACGTTGTAGTTGTGTCACGGGGATGTCGCAATGGAAGAGCGTAAGTAACTATATTGTTTCTATGCCGAATGATTGTCATCGAATTCGCAAATATTTTGAGATAATAAGCGCACATTTACGCAGGCATATGTGTTCACGTGTGATATGTACTTTTCAGAGAATTCTATTTAATTTGTTGCTATTTTTATTATCAATTCAGATGGAATGGCGTCTCGTCAGATCAAAAGATTGTGAGAATCGTTAGAGTAGTGAAATATATCCAAAGCAAAGTACACTGAAATATGAAATAATTCGCTGAAGTTTAAATGTTAAGAACTATTTATTTGTATTCACTCACTGCTTTGACTATAATAAGTGGTTAATAAAGTAAGTTAAAAAATCATAATTGATGGATTTTGCCAAACAACGAAAATTAAATAATATTTTCAAAAGGGCTAATCTTACAGTAATTCTTATCATTATATTTTAAATACAGCTATAGTTGATAAAATGACTTCTTGCTATTATTTTCGATCCAACAAATAGAAAGCAAAGAACTACTTGACAAATTTATTATGCAGCTATTATATTTTTAAAATTTTTATCACCAGTGAATTGTAACGTTACTACAAGTTATCAATATTTACTTATGCTTTCATCAAATAAATAATCAATAAAAAAATAGCAATAAAAATAATAATAATAACAATAGCTATAACGATAACAATAACAATAGTTACATTGACCTTTTATATTCTGCAAATAAAGTGTTTTCATTTTAATAAATTTGGACTGTTTGATAAATAAAAATCAAACACGTGATAATCATCAACATTTACGGAATAATGTGTCAATATATTTAAGTAGTGAAGTCTATTTTTTTATATCCTTGGAAAATAGTATCAAAAGTTTTATGAAAATCAATGTTCAATCGTATTTATATGGAGGCAAATTGTCGAGTATTTGGAACACAGCGACATTTAAAACTTCGGCAATTAGTCCTTTTTTTCCTTTAAAAGCACACTTTTAAAAGCAGCATTTTAACAACAAAATTCCAGCGCATTACACTTAGCGTCATATCACAGTTGTAATTTTGTCATACAAATGGTTATACCAATAATTCCTTTTTTTCATATACATTTGAAGATGCATAAAACGAGGACTACCAATTAGATATTATGACATATTCATTAATTTGCCTCTATACTTTACTTTTTCCTTTCTCCTTAAACTCGTCAAGTGCTGAATTGGCCCTGAACAATTATTCCACAGCCATACTCACATAAGTAATTTCAACATACTTCTTTACTTACCGACTAGTTTAACCAGGGGTTGTTTCAATACCCGTGAGGGGGTGCCAGAAGTCGTGTCTCGGTTCGCCATAACCCCCCCCACCACTCGCCAACTTGGCGAAGCTTGGACCTCTCAGAATCAAGCGCGCGCCTCGGCTCGGTGTTTTAAGTTGCATTTTGGATGCGACCGAATGCACATCGGGAAGTTCGCGTAGTGACGAGTATCCCAGCTACTTATTAGCCGCTTTTAAGGCCACGTGGTTGCGCGCGTGTTTGGTTGTTCCGAACTGGTTTTAAATCGGCAAAAGCAAGTGTTGGTTTACTGTGGTATTAATTTGGTAGATGTATGCAGTTGTTATACTCGAGTGCTGGAATTATCTTGCGTTCCTCCTTTCTTTCTTGCGAAGAGGATCCATTGCCGGTAAGTTTTATATACTGTACGGATGAGGATTCGAGGCAATTGTTTTATTCGGTCGTGTACTTTCTTTAATGGTGCGTGTTTGCAGGTGGATTGTTATAATTTTGGCGTGGTTAATTAAGTTGATGGATATTAATGAAATTATTGATAACAATGGTCTTGCATATCCTTCAAATCAACAACGTGGAGTGACTTATGTGTAAGGGGTATTTTTTATTTTAGCAACAAATTTGATTAGTGTTATGATGTACGGCATGTTTAATGATAATAATGACGAAAAGTATTTCGATGACTTAATTTAAACACTTTAATTCAATATTGTAAAATACCATAAGATATATTAATATAAAGCTTTTATATAAACAAATTTCGGCTTGTTAACAACAAAATTATAAATTGAAGTTGTAAGTGCGTAATAATAATCATCCAAAGTAATAATCATCCACGTTTTATTTCGTTTTACCTGTGTTTACCGTTCCTCACTGTACGAATTACCTTTGCTATTTAATTTTCTTTTTTTTTTGCATAAATTTCATAACTTCCTAAATTTCCTTATAATTGAATAAATATAACGTGTTAAGTCAGTTTCGAGGCATAATATTTTTAATAAGAAAATTGTATATACTATATTGTATATTATTTTTAATATTTGGTGGGAAATTTGCAAAATATTATCATTATAAATTATTGATTAAATTATAAATATTAATAGAACATTTGTAAAAATGTTGATAAGCCAGAGAATGAAGTATGCACATCGATTATTAATAATGCGCTACCATTTGATAAACAATATCGAACAACAATCCGAATAAAAATCTAGACAATCTAAATTAAGAAGTATTGGTGTGATAAGTGATTTAAGTTAAATACCTTCGTTTCAACCATATTGTTACATTTTATTTAATTCGTGTATTTTAAAAACGCGCATAAAAATAAAAGAAGTAATGGTAAGTTAAGGATTAAATCTTTTGCAGTGGATAATATGTGGATGAAAAGAAGTCATGTTTATCGATTTTATATAATACATATATGAAGTGCGCATCTATATATTTGTATTATACAGCTCACTGAGCTGCAAATGCATTTTGCTGTGATTTCAATATTATAATTTGCGAACTCGTAACGTTTCGTTCAGAAAATAGGCAAATAAATACACGTATGAAGTGTATAAAGTACGTATTACTACCATTAATATTATTTAAATAAGGAGTTGAATAAATCTAAAATGTAGTGAAGGTAGTTGGATAGTATGTCTCTCATTCAATCATCAGGTATCTGTAATTGCACTATGTATAACGTAGTTTTATTATACGTAATTGTAAATATTTATTTTATGAAATTTTACAATTATAAGAATGTTAACGCTACAATTGTAGTTTATATAAAGGAATAATATAATATAAAGTAACAATACAATTTATATTTAAATTAATATTTTATTTAAAATAAAAGGCTTTATTTTTTATATTTTCTTCTAAATGAAATTTTAATGCCAGTATTTTCAATTTGAATAAAAACAATTTAAGTGAAAGTTTATTTTAATTTATTCTTCTAACGATAATATAATAAATATAAAAAGCATGTTTATTAATATAAATTTTAAATAAAATTCGCCTAAATTATAGTTGCTTACCCATTATAAGTAATATTCTAAATATCTTATTGAAAGAAGTCAAAACACTGTAATATTCTTAGCGAATAATAAAACCAACGTACTTTATAATTATTTTATATTATTTTAATATTTATTTATTCTTTTGCTGATTAGCAGTTTTCAGCGAAAATTGTATTTTAGTTTAATTTACATATATATGTTTTTAAATAGCAGATGTTAATTATATTCTTTTTATTAACATGTGAGTATAAAAAACGTTGTAGCAAAAGTCATGATTAGTTGTTTGTATAAGCATGAAAGTTTAGATTTTTTTAATATTAGCAAATGTAATAAGTAAATAGATAAATAAAATTAAAAATTAAATAAATGAAAATTAAAATTATATTATGAAAATAATAGTGGTTAAATTTTATTGTACAGTAAGTGATATTGGTACATTAGGCCTGAAACAAAGTTTATTAAATAGTCGTGGTATTAAATAAACTAAAAGTTTATAAGATAATATTTTAATTTATACTTTTTTAATATATTTAAAATTTTCTCAAAATTTATCTCAAAACAGTCAAGTCTTATAGATCTTTAATATTAATCATGAACACGTTTTAGATTTAAATTTATTTAATCGATTGAAGTTTCATAAATTCACGTATAAAAAAACTATTTGATATATATGAATAGTAAGTAAATAATAGAGGATTTTCTAAAAACAAATAAGTGTCACTGTGGGCGTAATAATTAAAAATTATTGTATAGTATTTCTTATCTCTGATTGAAATTATAAAATATATTGTTCAATATATAAAAAATATTTTATTAAAAACTATTTAAAAATATCTAAGATATGAATATTAAGAGTTTTTAAATAGTGCAGTATTCATTATAAATTCAGTGTTGAAAATAAAATTATACTTTCAAAATGAAAGTTTCAAAATAAATGTTTTTAAATATTACTATTTGGAAAATTTACAGAAATTCATATCTCTATAATTCTCTACCACTTTATAATGTAAAGTGAATATTTAGTTGTATGTATTGTAAAATGTATATGTAAGTGTAAAATGTATTATTCATTAATGTTTAACTACGTTAATTTAAATTTAATCCAACGAATACGCTAGATATTTAATATTTTCATATTTTATATATCATAAATATGCACGAATTGTTCTTTATCCGCAATTTTGAATGTGGATTATGAAATGTATATCTTTAAATATTTAAAATGCATATATTTAGAATATAGAGAAATGTATAGAAATATATTTCTCGTTGCAAAAATTAAAAAATTATTATAAATTATTTGAGTTATAATAGTATGATTATTTATTTATAATATCATATAATTTAATTATTTCTTTAAAATAAAATAAAATTTTTGGTAAAAGAATAATCATTATAAATGTCGTGCCGTATATCTTACTTGAAGTAGAAATTAAATGTTATAATAAATTATTGTATGTTATTGAAGCTATTTAAAATTAATTTTAAATTAATTTTAAAGTAATTTGATTAAATATAAGTAATTTCGTTTATATTTGTAATTTCTTTTCTGAGACTACATACAATTTCATGTAACATGAACAGCACTTAGAAATTCTTTTAACTTGAGCTCAATGAGACAAAAATTTTCAGTAGGTACAGAGAAAATATATAGAAAAAAAAATGAACGGAATATCTACGTACATTATAATTCTAAATTAAGAAATGAATTTAATTGCTTTTTCTTTACTTTTTCAGTTTTTATACATGTAATTTCTAGAGACGTCTTTACTTAGAATAATTTAGTACACGATTAAGCTGTAATAATATATACATGGAGGAGAATATATAAATTAACAGAATAGTAAGTATAAAATGAGGAATACTATAAAAAAAATGTAAAATAGTAGTATGAGACATTTGTATAGTGAATAAGCTTATTTAATCATGACAATATATTATTAATACTAATGATTAACTTATAGCATACTTTATACTATTAGTGTTTTGATACTTGAAAAATATTTCAAATTTTTAGTATTATATTTCAAGATTTGATTTATTATTTTAATATAAATCGCTATTATTCTGAATTAATGAAAATAAATTCGTAAATTGCTCTTGATAATTATATTATTTGAATAGCGTAAACGCTTCTACGTTATTTGAATTTTTGATATAACCGAACATAAAATTGCTTTGCATAAATTAACCTGTGGTATTTATGCACCATTTATATTTTACTATGAATAATTAAGTTATTATAAACAAAAATTCAATATATATATTAAATATTTATTTATTATTGCTAAATAAATCATATACTTTTTTGCATTTCAATATATATATATATATAAAAAATTTTATTATTCGCGCACAATTTTCTTCTAATTTTATATTAATTAAAAATTATATATTTAAATATTAAATGGAATAGAAATTGATTAATTTTATAAAATCGATTTTGTAATTTCATTTCCTTTAATATAAATAAATGATATAATTACATAAAATAAAAAATATTTTATTTAATATTATTATTTATAATATTTATAATATTCAATATTTGTTATATATATAATAAAATAAAATAAATTAAAATAAAAATATGTAATATATTTATCTCATTGATTATAAATCTAAAATATTTCTTATTTTATGTAATTATATCATTTTTTTGAAAATTAAAATGAATACAATAATATTGATTTAATAATATGAGTTTTTTAAATTGATTTCAATATTTAACATAAATGCAATATTTTCGTTTTCAAAATTATTGTTCTTGAACATGAATCTTTAACTAAAAGAATAACATAACATACAAACAAAAAATGTTATTAATATATTGTGTGTATATATAAATTAATATAATATGCATTTGACTTTAGAAAAACCATTAATTTTCATAATAATATGATATCAAATAATTAATTTGTAAATTGTATCAATTTAAAAATACAGATTTTAAATATTTTTAAAAAGTTTAATTTACTTTTTTATGTCTTATATAGAGATAAATAATGAAGATAAAAGCATTATTTCATGATTAGGGTTTTTAACAATAAAGTATGTTTGATCGACTTGTTATAACTGTTAACAATAATAAGCTGAATAACAAAGAATAGAAAGAACAAGAATAAGAATTTATTGAAGATTCGTTTCGAGACAATTTGAAGGTTTTTATAGTATACATAGTAGAAAATATAAATTATTGTGCCTATTATTTTATTATACAATTAAAATATTTTATATGCAAAATCGAAAACATACATTCTAAATAAGAAGTAAGCAACATATATTTAAATGTCATTACCTACTCCGCGGTTGTTTGAATAAAGTGAAAGATGAAAACGTTGATTGTAGTGAGCTTGTATTACAAGATACGGGATCATTCGATGATTGTAAATTCTAGTAAATTGTCAAATTTACTAGCTCAAATGGATTTCACACTTCGAAGTATAAAGTATTTAATTGCAAGGATGGAAACTTAAATTTTCGTTTAAAAAATGATTGAAAGTTTTAACATTATGAAAATTTAACAACAAAATGGTGGTTATAGATTTTAATTTTAATAAATTCTAATTATAAGTGTGAATAATGAATATGAGAAAAGTAAGGCTTTATTGAATAATCAAAAGTTATTTCGAGTGCCAGATATATCTCAATAAAAATTGAAATGTCACAGAGATTATACTATAAAAAAATGTTATGAAAAATAAAATAAAAATCTCTAAAACCATTATGAATATTTGCATATTTTTACTTTACATTCAATAAATAAATTAATTTTCAGAATTTTATTTATTATAAGAACATATTTTTAAATATTATAATAGAATCATAAATTATATAATATATGTTTAAAGCAAATTTATTAAATTATTTCTAAAATTTTTGGACATCGCAAATTTATATAACTATCAAACGCCTTTCTTAAATGTTCTTAATAAAAGAAATATATATTTGACTCCCAATTTAACTTAATTTTTCCTAATTGTAAGTATATTCACAGTTTTTGGTGTAACTCTAATATTTATAGGATTTTTGTATGAAATAAAATGAGAACGTAATAGCAAAATAAATTAAAAATATCATTTCACTATCTATTAATTTATATCGTATGAAAATATTAGGTTTTTTAAATTTGAATGCATAGGATTAAATTTCGACTAATTACAATTAAACAAATTCTTGTCTTTTTCATTCATTCAGAAATAAATATTTTATTTATGGTATTTTGTAAATATTTTATATAAAATATAATAATTTAATTTTTTTTTTTAATTACTTAACAATTAATGTAATTTAAATGAACTGATATAATTATTTAAACACAAACACAAACACTTCGATATCATAAATATTTTTTATATATTAATAAAATGCGCCTAAATGCATTTAATTGTTTTATTTTTTTTTAATTTTGAACAATAACGGTCATTTAATGTTTTGTTTCGAGTGTATAATTAAAATATTGTAGCGTATACAAGAATTATGTATTGTAGAATTTATTTTATATGCTATATTTATAATAAAAATAGATACATTTTTCGCAAATCAATGCTTATATTTGATTATAGTTATTATTTATATTAATTCTTTATTATTTTTATATGTTTAATCTTTTTTGTAAATTACATTTATTTAATTACATCAATCACAATATTATAAAACATTGATTTAAAAATGAAAAGAAATTAATTTTTTATTTTCCTAATTATAATAAATTATTTTAAAAAATTTATTTAAATCTTTTTATAATGCAATGAAAAATTCGTTTTAAAATTAAAACCACATAAAATTTTTTAAAGATGATAAATCGTATAAGGATTAAATCAAAGTATCTTAAAACAATTTTTAAAAGCATTTACAAAAGTAAATAAAAAATAATCAAGTATGATTAAATATAATACTACACGTATTTTATGATTTTTAATATATGCTTATGTATAGAACACATGTGCTAGTAATAAACTAATAAATATATTTATTTTCAAAATGGTTTTAATAGTAGAATGTAATTTAAAATAATATGTCGTAAATTAGAGAAAATTTTTTAATAATTTAATTACAATTTTTATTTTTATTATAATATGTGAAAATGCATAAACAATATTACTTATCTTCAAGAGTTTATTTGTTACAAAAAAACAGAATTCAAATTATAAGCACGAGTAAGAAAATTCTTTGCATACTCCTAACGACAGTAATCTCCAGAATTTTTGTGATTGCATATTTATCTTTTCATTTTAATCGTACGATTATTATTTTCTCTATTTTTGAGTGCCATACTTTTACAAATGATCCTATTACGCAGTCGCTTTGCATTTTATATTGTCTTATCGGTAACGTTGACTTTACTGTATTCAACACCCGTAATGAAAAAAGGCTCAGTGAAAATGAATTCTTGATGTCAATATGGCAATTCGGTAGTCTTTTTTTTTTCATCATTAAGTTGCCATTTTGTTCTAATTGAGTTTGCTTATACTCTTTCTCTTTGCTCTTTATTAAAGAAAAGAACGATTCTATAAGAATTCTTGAAATTTAATTAAAACCTGTAAGAATGTTTAGGATGTAGATGGATACGGGTATATTTTTAAATTTTTAATAAATTTGTGTATTATCACATGGTGCAACTTTTCATAATAAAGAAGAAAAGAAATAAAAGATTTTAATATACCGAGAAATAAGAATTTGAATTTAGTGCGTGAATTCTAAAATTACAGAATACTTGTGAATAAAATTCTGATTTTCTAGAGAATAAAATGCCAATAGATTAACGTTTCTAAATATATATATTTTTTATAAAGAAAAATTTGTAAAATAGTATATATTTTCAACGAATTATAATTGTCAATTCATTTTTTTAAATTATAATTTGAGGCTAATATTGACGAAGATTTCGGAAACTCATAATACATGGCTTTAAAAATGAATAATATCGATTTATTAAAATAAACATAAATCTCAAGTGAGAGTTTATATAGAAGTCTAAAGATAAATTTCATTTTATAAGTAAGATATACTGCGAAAAAATATACCAAATGTTATTAGAGTGAATTTACGACGGTTGAAAAATTTAGTTATTAAATTATTTAAAAAACGATTTCTGTAGTAAAAGACTGATGGAGAAGTTTTCTCAATTCAATGCTTCACAATGATTATTGTTGTCAGTAATATACGAAAGTAGGTTTGTGCATATTTGAAGCACGTGATTTGCATACCTTATTTACGAACACACGTTTAGCTATCACTTGAAAAAGTACAGTTTGTGAAGTACAATGAAGTCTATCTTTCTCTTGTACCCTGAGTGTAAGGTAAAGTGAAGATTTCAAACCTTCTTTTACATAGTCCTCTACTGTTCAAAACAAATAACTCAGATTCCAATATAATCAGAATTCTACAATAATACATTATTTTCAATATTTAAACAAGAAAAATTCTTATCAAAAGAAAGCCTTGTGTGAAAGTATGTTACACATCGAATGTATATAAAAAAAAAAAAAACACGTAACAGTACATTAATCTTCCGATCAGCTTCAGTCGATCACATTTATCGTTGTAGTCTTGAGGACGTATATGTATATAATGGGATGTCTCTTTTTATGCGGTTTTTTTTAGCTTTTTTCAAACTAAAGCTCGCCCTTTCCCTTCTATGTTTTTTCGTCCTATTTTTTAAGACTGAGCTATTCAAAGGGGACAGTCTTTTTCCTTTTTCTTTATCATTTGTATTTTAAATCGCTTGGAAAATAAGAGGAGCTAGAAGATTTTATTGTTCTTTGGTAATTTTTCTTTTAAAAATTTTAAATGGATTTTTAATATTTTAAGGGAAATAAAAAATAAGCTGTACGCTTTATAAATTAAGTACATATTCACAAATTCATGAGCATGCAATGCTGATTTATATTATTAATGTTTGAACTATTTAAAAAATGATCGTTATAAAATTAAATATATAATTTTGGTATTTAAATAATTTCATTTGATAATTTTATTTTAATTTTACAATTTTATTTCTTTAGATGAAACTGCATCTTTATTCGTCTCTTAATTAAAATATAAATCTCAGAAGACAGAATACAATTTGAATACAATAACTTGGATTTATTATTATAATTGTACATTATTACAATTTTGTTAATAAACTTAATTTTACTTATTCTTATTTGATTTGATTAATTTTATTGACATATGTATTCATTCAATGTAATAAATAAATGTAATAAATTTTGATGCTCATAATATTTTTGCAAAGTATTTTCCTTTTCCAGTTACTTAATTTAACATACAGCTTCTTATAAAATAAGACTGCGATAGCGAAAGGTAAATAACAATTGTAAAATATTGCTTGTTATTACTTACTTCTATTTTTTTTTGTGCAGTCTTTAAATTATACAATATTTAAAAAACGAAATGATGGTTCATTTGTTATTTATTTATTTTAAGCTTATAAATATATAGAATTGAACGAAATTGTGATCATAAAAACGTATATGAACAAATATTTTTGAAGATCCTTGTCGGATGAGTTGAATACAGCTATACTTGGATAAGAAATAAGATGAAAACGATTTTTCGAAAGGTAATATAATTTTCAATATGATGAAGATCCTTTTATTTATTGCATAATTTATCTTTGTTTTTTCTTTTTTATTAGATATATAATGATAGTATTTGGTGAAGATTTATCTGTACTGTACATATTTTTATTATTTATTCGGTAAATGGTTGTTTAAGGGAGTACAAAAGGGATTACCGAATTTTCCGACCATAAAAAGGTTAAATTTAATGAAGTACACAATCGTACGATAAAGAATTTTTATAATTATACAGTAAATACATTAAAGTATGTGAAATGCTTTCTATTTTAAAGTGAATTATGACACAATAATCTGCTTTATACTGTTTAATTTTAATTAATAATTACATAATAACTGACTTAATGGAAAAAATGTTTGTGTAACAAATTACTTATTCTTAGTAAAAATTTTTCAATACTATATAAAATTTTTTATATTATTTTTAATTTTAAAATATATTTGAAAAATCATTAGTTTTTTTTATTATCTTCTTTGATGATATTTCATTAACATTATAAGTTTTTCGTATGACCATTAATTCTTTAAATATAATAAATTCTTTTAATTATATGCAATTAAGGCATAGTGTAATTACTTTTATTTAAATGAAACTCATTTTTAAAGTTATTTATTGCTTAAATTTAACTGTCCAAAAATATAAATAGTAATTTTAAAGATATAATATAATTTTCATACTTTATTGTTACACATATAAAATTTTTCAAAATTGCTTCTTAACGAACAAATTTTTACCAACCTAAGTTATTAAGATTTTATTTTTTTTATATAACTTAATAAATAATAATTTTTATAATTTTAATCTCCAGTCACATATTGTTTCAATTTTTCCAACAAACTTTATAGTTTGTTTAATAAATGATGTAAAATATTTATTATGTAATTGAATAAGTACTTTAAGCTAATCGATGTATATAGCCAATTAAGGTATATAATATGCATACGGTAACTAACTCCCCAGATGCTTTTTGCTTATTCAGACAACAGATTTACAGTCACATCCGAATGAAGTGAAGAGAAGTTGAAGCTAACTAATTTCAAGAGTAGAAAACACGAAGAAGCGGATTGTAGAATAAGGGGACTTGAATTATATTTAGGGTAATAACAGGTATACAAGAGAGAACGGCATAACGAATGTATTTTTATTTATCATCAATAAGTTGATGAGCGATCGGTTATTTATTGATCAAAGGGCGCAAGACAAATTTGCAACAGAATTTTTCAGAACAGCAAGCATATAAATAGATACTGATAAAAGCCGTAAGAGGTGTAGATTAACAAATTTTAAGTCTTAAAATTATTATATTAAATATTGTTAATTTATTTGCTGAAAACAATATATACATGTAATTTTTATTATTCTTTACTAAAATTTAACATAAATTTCCAAAATTAGTTCAATACTATAATATTATATTTATTTAATACTATAAGCTTGAAAGTTTAATTACTTAAAAATTAGTTTATAACGACTATTATTAAAGAATTAAAATTCTCAAAGTGTAATTAATAGCGTTTAATTAAGAAATAAAATATTGAGAAATTATATAATAAGTAAAACAATGTATCAATTAAATCTATTTTATTAATAAATTTTCTATTTTACATAAAGTAAAATAATGTATTCGAGATTTTAAATTAAAAGATTTATCGAAATAGTTTCTATTTATGAAGTTGTCAACGATAATAACATCATTTCATTAAATGACATAAACAAATTCTGATGAATTTCTAAAAAATGTATTTAGATTTAAATTTAGGTTATATATAGATTATATATATAGGTTATACAATAGATAAATCTAAAGATTTAGGTTCGTCTAATGATGGATAGAATCACATATTTCTTAATTGATAAATAAACCAATTAATTTTTTATAGATAAGAGGAAAGAGTTGTTGATGTAGTAGAAATATTTTGTTGCATATAACGAAATTTATATCCTTGAAATATTTTGTTGCATATAACGAAATTTATATCCTTACATACTATAATTCACCAAATAATTATGAATGGTATTTTTTTTTAATAAAATCATTTTAATATTCGATTCCACTCAGCTTTATTGAATTTTTACAACATTATTTTCCTATGTTACTCAAGGTTATTTTGATTTATTTCCTATTCCTTTCTTTGGAATTTTCTTTGAAAAAATATAAAATTTTTAATGTTAAAAAAAATACGTGACTGTTTTTGAAATTATTTTTTACGTCAACTTGTAATATCTAAATTTTTATATTCCGTATATTTTAATTTTAGCTAACATTAATATTTATATATTAAACACGCGATTTTATAAATTTATTTTATATTAACAATATGATTTAATATTATAAAAATTGAAATATTTATAAATGTGTGTATGCGCGTGTGTGTGCGTTTGCCTGTGTATTATATAATAATATTTATTAAACTTGTATTGTATTTTTTAAACATAATTGCTGATTATTATAAATCATAACATTTCTATAAATAAAATATCTATATTAGATTTTAGATTATTAAAAATAATTTTAATTTATTAGATTATTAAAGTATATATATTTTTACTATTTATGACTTGTAGTTTTTAAATTATTTTACAAACAATTATATAAACAGTATCAGTATTTAAATATTAATTTGTATTAAAAATAAAATGATCTAATTCTAAAAACAGCACAAAAATGTATTCAGTGATAGAAATTCAAATATTGCTATAATTTACTGTTATAATATTTAAATATTTATATTTTTAATTTTTTTTTTTTTAATTTGTTAATAATCAAATTAATTATAATTAATTTAAATTTTTATTATTTTATTATTAAATTAAAAATAATTATTTCTTTAATTAAATTTAATAAAAATAAATATTTCAATCAATATACGAGTATTATTATTTCGATGATACAAGATGAAAGCTCACAGAACTAGCAATAAAAAAAATTTTTATATATAAAATCTATTTTATTGTTCAACAAAGTTTTCTTCAAGAGTGATAATAGTTATTAGGACTTAATTTGAAGAATTAGGTATGATGCACCGATTCGTACTTCTACTCACTATATTTTGTCTTTGATTTGGTAAATGCATGATCTGATAAATTGTGTCATTAAAAATACATGTATTTATTAACCATTTGCAGTTTATACTTAATTTTACAATTTATGCAGTCTGAGATCACGATAACCATGAACAGTAATGAAATTAACACAATTACGATTTGGCACAATTACTTTCAAGGATCATATTTTTTTTAATTTAAATGGTTAATGGACTAATGCTGACTATGATGATTATCATTAATTAAAATTTTAAATAATATAAAGCCTTTAGTAATTTTGTTGATTAAGAAAGTATTATATTATTTTGATAAATTTATAATTATATAATTTTACATTATTATATTATTATAGTTTGTGATAGAATTACGTATTTTGCTTTATAAAAGTATTGATTTGATTCATGTAAATCAGTTATATTATATTTTAAGTACATATTGTAATTCAACTTGTTGTTAAAGGTTGTTTTTTCTTTATTATACTCATAGGGGCTATTTAAATATTTATTAATAAGCTTAGCGCATTTTACTAAGAATGCAACTCAATTTCATCAAAGCGGGAGAGAAAGCGGGAGAGAAAGAGAGAGAGAGAGAGAGAGCACAATATGGGGGGGAGGGGGTTAAAGGCTTGAAGGGAGTAGGGCGTAGAAGATTGCATTTATTCGCTCGGAGACGCGTCACATCCTTATGCGCATTTCCGAGCTACGAATAATTGGATTACCTAGTCTGTGTTTGATTGAGGCCATTATATAGCACAAAACACTTTTATAAATTAGACTGCTCACACATCATTTGTATTCATCCTTAATTTTGGCTTTTAGGCGATTGTTTTCATAGAATTTTTCTGCTATCGTTGACTGCTAATTGCTTTCTAGCATTTTTGTAATTAATAAAAAACTATTCAGAAGTGCTATTTATTACTTCTGTTATTATTGTTAATAATAGTTCAAGTAGTGTATTACGAATTATTTCATTGGTCTTTAAAATATCTTTAATACATAATATTTTAATTAAGCTTTTCAAATATGATTATATTAATTATATTAATAATTAATCACAGAGACCAGTCGTTCTAATTGAATTCTGTTATTATCCAAAGGTGTACTATAGCAGAAAAAAAAATATATATACATATAAATATCTTTTGTAATTTTTCTGAAATCTTTGCAAAATAGTAATTAATACCAAACCTATTTTTTTATAAGTTACATTCAATAACTAAAACATCATTTGTTTCTACTTTGAAAGTTCTTAAAAATTTGGTGATTAATAATTTTAAAGATTCTAAATTTCTCTTTAATATATTTAATATAATTGACATTGATAACAATCTTATGAACTTGCAATAAATACACGTTTATAAATTCAATTACAGTATATGACATTTACTTGATAAATTGAATGCAATACACGAGAGCAAATAATTTTTTTGTTCGTATGCATTACGTTAATTTTGTTATTTCATTTTGAGTTGTGAATTGCAAAAAGTAAAGTCTAATGACAAATTGTCTCGCAGTTTTTCTTTTTAATAACTATACATTGTTATCTATTTTTGTAATAATTAATATGATAAGTCACTTATTACTATAATATAGGCACTCTACTTAGGTTACCTGTTGAGAATTATTGTATGTATATTGAACAATCAAGAGGTTGTTTCACTGTTGATACTATCACTTAATAGTAAAATATAATATAATAAAGCTATAATAAAGTTCTATGTAGTACCCAATGATATTTTAGTAAAAATAAAATTTATAATTCATATTCAATTCTGTTATATTGATATTTCGTTTATTAAGCAGAATTATTTAATTAATGATAATTATTTAGCAATTTTTCTGTAAAATAATAAATAAATTCATTAATTAATTCAATTCATCGGTTTCTTAGTTCTATATTAATATATTTGTAATCAATATTGTTGAATTATTTCTTTGAATCATTTATGAAAATTCGGGCTTAAAAAAAGTTAATGTTACTGCACCTTAAAAATAAATTATTAATAATGAAACACAGACTAATTGTTATAATTAATAGATTACAAACTATTATTTAAATTAATTAAAGTTTATAATTTTTGATAAAATACTCTTTAGAAGGGTTTAATAAATTGTAACCGTATATTGTAGTACATAATTATTACAATCTGTGGCTATCAATATATACAAATAAAAGGGTTAATTTTTTAATTGCTTCACTATTTAAAGTAGCATTTTAATGCAATATATACAAAATTACACTAATACAAACATTCTAGTAAATACATGCAAAAGGTTAAATTATTAACATATTTAATCACATATATTTAACATATTTAATTATTATACGTTTTGAGCTTTAGAATTACCTTTAAATTTTATTTTATATTGTAATCTATTAAATTACCTGTCGTGTATTAAAATCTGACATTATGTTGTCTTTTTAGAATTGTTTTTTAATAATTATGTTTTAATATTTGAATTATATTATCTATATATTTAATTTTATTTTGTGTAAAATATTAAGTGCTAAGATAATTCAAAATAATTCAAATTTATATAAATTAATTTTGCTTTCTTAAAAAGACACTATTTTTTTGTATTAAGTCTAAATAATTTTAATATTAATGAAGTTTCCACGTTATTAATATAAAATATAATGTTACATAAAAAAATATTCAATTATTTTATAAAATATAATTTTGTAAAATAAATTATTGTATTATAAAATTTGTATAAAATAGTTGTAGTTTAAGCAAATAAAATATTTAATTAATCTATTTCGGTATTTTTGTAAGTATGTTAAATGCATTTCAAAATATGAATTACAGACCTTAAAATATCAAGGGCTATGAATATATAATTTTTTATTGTATGTACATAAGTAATGAAATATTATGAGTTTTATACGTTTGTGTCGTAAAAGTATTAGTATTTTTTCAATATTTGAATACAATTTAATTAGACATTATTTTTAAATCGTGCCATTAATTTTAATTTATACAAATAATTTTTGAATCGATCTACTATTTACTATCATTCTTATTAAACGAATTCTTATATATTAACCAAAATATATGAGAGTACATTATTTAAGTATTTCAGTAATCTATTAAAGTATCTATCTAATGTATAGAGAATATATTAAAATATAATTTATTTGGTAATTCGCATTCATGGTATTAGCTTCGATTTAAATTACTATTAACAGTGAAGCAAGTATACCAAACTATGGATTATTCGCATAGGATTTACCTAATTTGGAAAGCTACTTTAAAGCAAAATCAACAGATGCTGCGCCCGACCATTTTATCGAACCTTTTATGTAATTTTATTGTGAATAGTGGTGAACGAGAATGCGCATAGACCAGTTTACCATCTTATTTTAAACTGTGAAATAAAAGTACAATAAATTTTTTAATTCGGTAATATCTATTTTGTTTCAAATCGAACATAAAGTTAATAAAAATTTAGGCAATACTTGTATTGTTGTGATATTAAAAACACTCGTTCACGATGAAATGGTATTTTTATGTTGATATAATTATTTGCCAAATCTCATAAATACATGAATTCGAAGCTTAATAAAGATAAAAAGTTAAAAGGAAATATAATGAATAATGTTCCATGGTATTTATATTTAATTTTATTAATAAGGAAATTATTTCAAGAATTAAAATTTTACGTTGGATGGTTCGTTACAGATTATAAATTAACATACAAATTAAAATATAGAATAATACTTATTCGATATTAATGTCCAGTAACAGAATTTCGATACGTGTATAAATAAATCCATTAACAAGTTCAAAGATATTTTAATGTCATCTGTATAATATTTTATTAAACTTCCTTCAAAGAGATACAAAGTAACTAAAGCACATATTTAAAGCAAAAGATCTCTTAAATATCTGCAAATATTGTAACACGATGAATAGTAAACTACTGAACGTTCGGATAGAAAGAAGTTCAAAATCCACACTTTTACTGCTTCCTACGGCAATGTAGTAACTTTGGATTATATTACAAAGAAATAAGAGTAAAACGAGTATAGAAACGATAAAAGATTTTGCATGAAAATAAAATAAGAATAAGGAATAGTAGAAGATCATAAGCCTATTTATGCGATTATGATATATTTAAAGTTGCATGATATTTTTCTCTCCGTTTAAAAGTAGACTTTTCATTTATAATTTAACTTCATATTCGATAAATTATAATAATAATTACATTAAAAATTTTACATATAAAATCAACGTTATTCAAATAACACGACTCGACATATTAAGTTTGTTTATTTCTTAAAAAAAATGTAACTATTAGTAGAGAATTATAATCACTTACTTCATATTGTAATAGACGTAATAAGATAATATAAATTTCCTAATAGTTATAAGAAATGTGAAACATTAATTAAAGATATATTATATATTATATATCATATATTATACTACTGGACAGATGGATCTTTCAGATTACGGTATGTAAACTTAAAGTATGCTATGAATATCTCGCTTGCACATGATCGGATAATTAAAGCAATGTCCGTAAGATATTAAGCGAGACACTGCTTAAATTATAAAAAAATCTTCAAAACTTTAAACATCTTTCACAGTGTGTATTTTTTTTAGATTGCATTACTTTATTAATGGAAAAATTAAATGACAATGTTTTACAAGCCTAATGTTATTTTTATTTATTTGTATTTATTGAAATATCATTAAATTTAATAACGATTCATGCACGCGTGTCAATTTTTGCTATTTTTTTCTTTTTTAATTATACATTAATGATACACAATGCCTTTTAATTCATTGTTAAGGTGAGATAAGAAAAATTTTTTTAAAACTTATTATTATGGATTAAATATAGTAGGGAATAAAAATGAAAGTTTTTAAATTAAGAAACACATTCGTGAGAGAAGTTATAAAAGAATCGGTTTTATAGCTGAAGTTATCGGAGATTTTCTGTACAAAAGTTCTGTTTCATTACCAACACAATGAGGGCGAATTTTGTTATGGTCTTTTCTTGGAAAAAAATAAATAAAAAGAAAACCTAATATTTAATACTATAAATTCCATAATGCTCCAAATATTACGGAAATATCTTTAATCGAGACTTTTATTCGGTCATAAGTTATTTGTAAAGGCCTTAGTCATATAACCGATTACACCGAAGTTATTGCACATTTGAGCCAACACTAGCTGATTCAAGCCATGATCTTTCGATGAAAAGTGTCATAATTGAATAAACACCTATCAAACACACAAAGATTTCGTCATTGGAGAGCTAACTTATTTGTTAGATATTGATATACAGACGCAGACATATATTACGAGATACCGGTCACACGTACTATCATAAGCGTCATCGTGCGCGGCAATCACCGCGTCGTCTGTGAACCATTGACCGATGCAGCTGCCCCTGCCTGCAGCAATGCATGAAAAATGAATTCAACGCACAGCCTCGGCTAAACCTTCATTTATAAGTATGGCCTGTGTGCGTGTGTTGTTGTGTCGATGAAGTGGCGAAGAGGGAAAGGGAGGAGGACGGACCGGAGAGACCTCTATAGACTCTAATGTGTGTCGACGTTTCGTTGAAATTTCACGAAGGCTTTTTCATCCTGAACAAGCTACTGCAGTTTCGCTATATTGATGAGCTTTGAGGATGTGGATTCTGTCCAAAATTCCGGATACATCAGCAATTCGGGATAAGATAATTCTGATTATATCCAAGCAAAGTGGGATTTGCCTGCGTACACGAAGGCAAAGACAGTCATTGCTGTTTCCATACTTTGTCAATAATTATTCATAATTACAATGACTAAGGACTTTCACGCAATTGGCTTCGCTCTAATCGCATGTTAACGTAAAGCTTTTGCTTTCATTACAATAAATATCTTTTACAGGATCCTCGCAATTTTTTTTATAAATCTTCGTGTAATTTTGCAAATTGTCAAGCCTTGTATCACTAAAATTTTTTATTCCAGTATCTCCTATCTCGTTTCAAAAGAGCTATTATATACAGCTCTATACAATCCATACACGAAGCGTGGTAGATATTGCTAGACATAATGCCGATTTGAAAAATACGGCCTTTTAAGATGCGTACGAATGCGCTGAGAGGATTTAAACGCGTGTAGATATAAACACCCGGCTGCATCCCCCTTCCCCCGGTCATCGCCCTTATGTATTTTTTTCCATCTAGAGAAAAATGTTTTCACTTCTATGGTTTTGTTGATCATACCGCGATAAATGAATTCTTCCCTCGGGCGCATATTCAGTTACCATTTTTTTTAGATTTGCTTGCTTCCTTTATCTGATAAATTTTACGTAGCTCCTCTCTTCTCCACGTGTGCTTCTTTCTTATTAGTTTTCACGCATGACATTGAGAAAGCGACATTATTTTATACCAAAAAGATGTTGACAATGACCGACGTTGAGTGAGTTTCGTAATTTTCTTTACGAGACACTGAACACATTGTGATTTCTTTTTATGTGGCTTTTCCAATACAGTTAAATGACAATAAATATTTTGTAAATATTTGTGAATGATGAATATATCCCCAATATTTTGGACTATTTACTATAAATTTTGAAAATTTTATTCTTAGAAGAACACTCGCAAACACTTTATTTAATTATTGAATCTTTATTTTTTTTTTTTTTTAACAAAATAACCTATCATAACGTTTATTCTTTAAACAATATCATATTTTTTGTAATAAAGATAAATAACTGTTACTCACTTATTATCTTGACAGATGTGTTTTACTAGATAGACACTTAATAGTTAATACGTAATTGGATTTAGATCTTATGGCTTTATTTTCAACCAAAAACTTGCATACATATATATATATATATATATATATATACATACATATATATATCAAATTGCGTTCATTTATTATTCCTTTCATATATACATTTCTTATTATTTATATATAAGGAATAATAAATTGACGCAATTTGAGAAATGGACATTAAGGTATCGATTATATTTTTAGTTCGATTTGTTTTCATTGATTATAATCATTCAATAATCATGTCTACGTCATCGGCATTGTCATTACTAGACATTTAAAGAGACAGTAAGAGAAATGGCTTTGCAGACTGGAAAAGAAATAGAATGGAAAAGAACGATCACTACAGTGCCAAAAAAGTTTTTCCATCAACAGCTTCGGCGTATAACCAACTATGCAATATAAACGTAACTCGTACATTTTTACGGTGGCACGTGACTTCGACAAGATTATTTGGAATTTCGACAATGATGATTTGAAAGATCTTGGTGTGATTCTGACCAAGTTGCCATTGGACATAAAGAGTAAGAAATTATGCGATGCGTCGTAAATTTTTCTTACATCTGTTACTTCACGACAGCAAGATATCAAGCGCGATCTTAGCGATTCCTTCAAAACTTTGGTATGTTTGCAAAATGGTCGTTTTGGAAAATGCTTGCTAGTTGAGGACTGAGGAAGTTTAAGATATTTTCAAACTTTTTGACAAATGACAAGAGTGATGTACACCTGTTTGATAATGGGAGACGTTGATATGTTAGAAAATTTCTTTTTCTCCCTTCGTATTGACATATCACAGAAAATGGAGTTAAGCAACCGAATTGCAACGTCAATTAAATATCTGCATTTTTTTATAATCCAGTTTAAACATTCTCTTTGTTTACCAAAATATTCTAGAATTATAGAAAAATCGATTATAAAGTATTTTATTTCTAAGTTTTTCCAATTTGAATATTATTACCATTATGTTTCAGTGATGAATTAAAATGGATTTTTATATACTTTTATACGCGAATAATTTAATTGTTATTAAATAATAATAATTTTAAGTATTAAGTTTTTAGTTTTATTCTATATTTAATGACTGAATCATTCTTATTTTATATAAGAATTTTTTTCAAACTTTCAAAGGATATGGATCCTACTTTTGTTATTTTTAATACATTTATTACTTTAAATTTTGTATATAATTTCCAATAAGATATTATTACTTCAGTTTGTTCGTTTTAGATATCTTGAAAATGGAGTTAAAATTATAAGCTTAATTGTATCAGAAATATTTATAGAGTTGTTACAGTGGTATTTATTCTATTAATTAAACTTGTGTGAAAAAAGTGCATTCTATTTACAATTTTACAATTATTCTTTATTTATAATTTGAATTTTAAAGTAGAATATGCGAGGTATTTTTACCATTAATAAATGATTTTAAGTAAAGCAATTCATTAAAGAATAGAAATGAAAAAAGTGAGCAATGAATCATAGCATAAATTGGTGAATAAAATAATAGTGGGATATGCGTGTAATAGTAGCATACGCTCGAATTTTTTCTACTTATTGTACTAAAGGTCATCAAGAAATTCTGTCTTTCGAATAAATGGCAGATATAAATTATCGAAATATTGAAAATGAATGTTTCATTTTTGTAAAGCCAGTAGTGTATTTTTCTACTTTATGGTTTATTCGTACACCGTTACCCAGATAGTCAGCTACCCACGACACATATCTCTTTAAAATGTCTGGATCTTTTTAAATATTTTTCTAAATATTCTTAGATTTTCAAGATTTGGCATTTTTGGTAGAAAAATATGTTTTAAAGTTTTTATTTTATTAATTTAATGTACTTGGCAGGCACAACAGCGTGATGCCGTTTTACCAATAATTGGTATAATTTTCTTCTCAGTCACATACTTTAATCGAATGTTTTACAAGAAATTATAAAATAATAAAACTACGGAACAATATTTTATTGCCATTGATACATAAATATGTGCATACGTGAGCTAAAATGCAAATTATTGCTATTCTACCAAGTGTAATAATTCAATAGAATTTATCAGTACATATAGAGAGATAAAACAATATGCTTGTTGTTTTCGTAAATTTCATAGTTCCAATAATCGTCGATAAAATGTGTTAACTTGGTGATCATTGCCAAATCGACTTGTTGCCAACTGAATGTACTATATCGCATACTTAAGAAAGTCGAAACCCATCGATTCCCTAAGGAATTAAGGGCGACCATGATTTCGTTGATTATACTGTATGAGGCGAGTGATCTGTATATTGGAAATTCACTTGGGCTTTCTCCTCGCGCCCATATTTAATACACATAGACAATATTTCTTCCTCGGGTGCATTGGATCTCGCTCGCCAGATGCTTCTCGCTCTCCTTCCTTCCCTGTACCCACTCCCCTTCACTTTCCCTTTCTATGGGCGTGCGGAATATTTGGCAGGGTGTGTATCGCAAGGGTCACCATTGTTGGTCCGCACAGTTTCTAGTCTCAGTCGTTAGGCTTGAAAAAACAGCGCGCCTCTGACTACCTGAAGCCACACAAAAGCTACAGCACCTGCCTCTTGTATCATTCATTTTGCATTCTGAACGGGAGCGTGTGGCAGTCTTAGAATTCTTCGCAGGTAGAAATTCTGATCCTTCGGGAAGTAAACCGCAGGTCTCCTTAAGACCCATTAGCGAGAGAGTTAACAGATGTTGCTGTTGTTCGTGGCACTCGGCGGTGATATCTCGGGCCCAGCTTTCATCGGTCTTTTTCGCTTTGCTGCAAAAACTCCTAAGTTCGGGAAAAACGTTGATTTAGTCAGGAAAAAAAAAAACAGTATTATCAAAGAGTGATTTGCTGAAAATAAGCCTATGTTTTGACATTAGTTTTTATGGCTTGAAAATTAGAGTTGAAATTTGTATTGTATGTTGGTAAATACGAGTGTCTTTGTATAATTTTTTATTAAACTTATATTGAAATATATCAGTGTTTTCAAATGCTTAGCATTTAAGACTTCAGATTATTAATTAAAAAAAATATTATATGTAATTGCAATTATAAATTAGTCTCCGTTAATTAATAAGAGAAAATAGATCTATTATTAATATAATATTAAGAATATTGATGGTACTTATATAAAATTTACAATTAATACTAAGTAAAATTGCTAGGCATTCAATATGATGAATTTCATGATTTTCGAACAACACACTGTTAGTGAGGATAGTCAATTTGATGTTTGTACATCGCTAAAGAATATTTCCAATCAATATTATAATTTACAAAATCTTTATGAAACTTATACGTTGAATTAAGTGACGATTGACGGGGTTATAGGTGAAGTTTTAATTGCTAATAAAAAAATTAATTCAATTAAATTAGTTGAAAGCTGGTTTTTCACTCGTGATAATTCTTGTCATTTAACGATGTTATCGCTTAATATATTATTATCAATAAAGAATTTTCTATTCGATTTTTGCTGTATCGATAATTATCAATAATATTTAAAAGGACTATACTGAAAATGTGTTTTCATTGTACGTATTTCACGACGTATTCAACGACGTATTTCAAAACATACAGTACAAATAAAACATACAATGAATGCAAAGTTTATGATCAGATTAATAGATAAAACAATTGCATAAAAGGGAAATAGAAGATAAATATAACTAAAATAATTATAGTTCTTAATTTTGTTAAAAATAGCTTCTAAATTAATGTTCAAAGTAAGAGAACCAAAGAATCCTAATCTATAAATCTGAATAATCTCAAAGGTTGAAAATATCGCCCAAGACATTTTAACTTTTATATATTTGCGAATTTACATGAATATTTTCTCACTACTATCATTTGTAATATACATGTAACTATAAAATTTCAATAAAACCGTATATTACGTATTACTGCTACAATCAATTGTAGGTGTATAGATATGAAATTTGATTAAGTAATTAGTGATTATTATTAAAAAGCCATTCAAGTGATATTTTCGTGAAAATAATTTATATGAAAGTAAACAGTAAGATATCATGATATTAAATTGTAAAAGTATGTAACTTGATTTTATAATCAGTTTTATAATCAGTTTTAGTAGGCTTCGTTAATTTAATATATTGTTAAATCTTAAATTATTAATATAAATATTCAGTCATTATTGAGTCATTTTTTTATTGTTTTATTTGTATGACTTCTTTTGAAAATGATGTACATGGACATTATACAGAATAAATTTTACGTTTAATTAATATTCGGTGAATTCATAAGCAACTCATTTAAATGATATACGAATGCTGGTGAAATATCTTTAACATTACTTTTCTTTTTGTTGTTAACAGCACGTTCTGATGTATTAAAGTTGACTGAATAATAGCTAAAAAAAATAGCTAAGAATCGGTTAAAAAATATTTCTGAAAAATACTTCGTAATATAGTAATTGGCTATTCTTAAGTAAAATAAATTTAGCTTGCAAGATAGTAATCGATTCATAAGTATAAGAATTAAATGAAGTAAAGCTGATTTTTTAATTTAAAGAAAGTGTAATGCTGATAGGTAAGAGAGAATTTTTAAATATATGTATTTCAACTTCTTTGCTGAAGAACGTGCACATGACACACTAAAAAATATACTAAAAAATCGACAATTAAAATCTTTCATTATAATAAGTGTATTTATAAATTTGGTGGAGACTCGATACACTATAGTACTTACATAAGTCTGCTGGGAAATTAAGTTGAGATGCCCATTGCCATTATAAATTACGATGCACCTGCTCCTAGTTATATTATGTGATTGCCAGTCTTTTTATAAATAGTGAGTTGGTGCGCAATGTACTTTGTATGTATTTGTACTAGGTGATAACGACGAAGCGAATGAAGCGACATGGAGTTCAATACCTACCCTGTTTGCATTTAAATAATGCATATAAGTACAAAACATAATTTCAATTATATGTCATTTCTTCAGCTCTTTGTAGTAGTATCCACAATGATAATGTCAATGAAAATAATAATAACGGCAATAATGATTGATTTTACAATAATAGTATAATATAATAATAATACGATAATATATAGAGAATAATAAGTGATTTTAATCAGTATTTTTATTTGGATTTATTTTAAGAGAGTGACCAGCAATAGTGGAATTCGCAAATTGATTTACGGACGTTGAATTTGAGTTGTCTGGACATTGGTCCTCTTATATTATCGTTAAACTACAATATAAAGTATTCAATTCATGGAGCGTAAGCTGCTTTTGGAGTCGAGCAGAATTTTGGATTGTCAGATCAAATTGTATGTTCGACAAAACTATTTGGACCGCATTCTTGAAGGGCCAACTTCTAATTTTTATTGATACGTTTCTTTCGAGATGTTACGTCTCATTTAATGATTTCCAATTTTTCGTTCCGAAACAAAAAATTTTCTAAGATTTATAATACAAATTGGGTTCTTTCTGAAAACGTTGATTTGAAGGTTGATTATCGTCTTGCTTTTCTAAAAATATTCAATTGCAACTACGATTGAAAATATTTTTTTTTACTAAATCTGGTTTTAATTATGTTATAAATTTTATTCTTTGCATATTAATCATTGCTTTTAATTTTTTTCATCCAAAGTTGTTCCAAGATAATCTATTGAAACGGTGAGGCATCAATTTATTTATGAAGTCGAAAATTAGGACAATACTATAACCACTAAAACATATAATTACAATTTTCACAATACTTTAATACCACATATTGATTTTAATTTAAATAGTTAATATTGGTATAGTAATTACTTCCCATCTATTGCATAATATTATATTGTTCTCATTTAGATGATATGTGGAAATTACTAATTAAGCTAATTAACCTAATTATCGATTTATGTATATAAACTTATAGTATAAAAATGTTATATACGTACCGTAGATATATTGTACTCAAATTATCTTCACTGGCCATTATGTATTTTTAATTTTTATTTTCTATTATATCTTGTTCACTAAGTTTATGGCTTTATACAATAACATTTGTACTTTAAAATAATAACATACAATATAATTATTTTATAGTTTTGGTGTGCAAAAATACTTTCGAATTAAAAAATTGAAATTAAAATTTAGTAACTTATAAAAATTAGATAATTAAAGGACTATTTAATTTTTATTTAACAATATTTTTTATCCCGAGATGGCTTACATATTTGCTGAAACATTAAAAAGACAATAAATATAATTGTTGAGTAGCGAAATTTTAAAACAGTTGCATGCCTTTGTGGAATTTAAGTCGAATCGAATTGGTACTTTCCATGAACACTTCTGATACCCAAAGATAACATTATGAAAGCAAGTTTCGATAGTGTTGGAAGCCCATAATAAAATAAACAATTAAAAAACATTGGATGCAAGGGTAAGACGGCGTAGATTATAACGCATTGATTGAAATGATTTTTGACGGGTAGAAAGCGTAGTAGAGAGAGATATGGTATGAGATTATAAGGATGCAAATTTAAATAGAAATCCACGTGCCAGTGGTCGTAAACTGCTTTTCATGTTCCGGACTTCAACTTGTTTTTGACAAGACGCGAAGATTTTTATTAGAAATTTGAAACTGGATATGATCATCGCTCTTCTTAAATTCGTGAATCTCAGCTCGTTTTAAATAATATATCTTTTATATCAAATGCTTCAATTCTCAAAATTTGATTTAAAATTGAATCTCGTATTCTTGCCATTATGCAAAACTCTACAGCCTTCTACTATTATTTTTACACTTTTTTAATGTATTTTTTTTGTTTCTCTCATTATTTTTATATTGTATCTCATTGTATCTCATTGTACTCTTTGCCATTTCCCATACAGATATAACGATACTCTTATTTAATATTGTTTCAATTAATAAAAAGTTATATTTAATAATATAAACAAATTAAATTTAAACATTTATTTAAGCATATCAATATCCCAAAAGCATCTATAATTTATCAGGTTCTAAAATTATTAAATTAAAATTATTTGTTTATAGTTTCTTAAGTAATTAAAAATTTAACGAACTCAACTTGTTTATATATTATATATTATATTTTACTTCTTACACGTTACATTTTAGATTATACATTTTACATTTTACATTTTACATTTTACATTTTACATTTTATATTTTATATTCTATATTTTATATTTTATATTTTATACTTATAATATATAACGAAGAACATAAATGTAAAAAGAAATGATTAAATTAATTTTGTCTAGAATATTATTTATGCTGAGTTATAAATATATATTCACTAATCTTATTATACATTAATATATGTAATATTGAGTTTCAAATACAGGGATTGAACATTTTCTAAAACTAAACATAATTTTTATATTCTATAATTGCATATTATTAATATATTTAAATTTAGGTGTAAATTTACTTGCGTCTGGATAATCATCCGCAATCCAATAAAGTAATCTCTCTCTCTCTCTCTCTCTCTCTCTCTCTCTCTCTCTCTCTCTCTCTCTCTCTCTCTCTCTCTCTCTCTCTCTTTCTATTTATCTATAGATTTACCTATATAATAAAAATAATGGAAGAATTAAAAAGATAATGTATAACGTTAAATTACATTGATTTAATTTTAGTCAGTAAAGTTGCTACTTTGTCTCACATTTCTCTCTAGTGCATCGGCATTCTCAAGGTCTATATCCTTCTTCTGCATCAGTGGTCAAAATTTTCAAAATTATTTCTCAGTTGTGTTAGTCAAACTTCTTTTTCAGTAGATTAAGTTTTCAAATGGTTATCTCCTTTATGAAAGACCTGCGTATTAAGATTAAGAGAGAGGGGGAAGGGGGAAGAAATAGGGAGGGGGTGGGGGAGGCGACGTAAGAAAGAGCCAAAGGAGTAAAGGAATGGAAAGTGAGAGCTGGAAGAGATGGAAATAAAATATTCTTTTTATGCGTGAGATGAATTCTGTGGAATGCTTAGAATTATTCATGTAGATGCGATGCTGCTGCCACGTCACTTTCAGCCAATTTGTGATTTACGAAAAGGTTCAAAATTAAGTATCACGTAAGAATAAGATAAAAGTTTCTGCTATTGTATTTTATAAGTGAACACTATATAATTTATGTTATTTGAATGTTTCGTTTGTGATTTAGTAAATGTGAGAAAAAACGGTTATATGCAAGTTTTGCATATTTCATTTATTTAATTTTTGTGTTATACTTAGTATTAGTAGTATTATTAGATTATTACTTAGTATTATTAGTAATAATTAGAAATTGTAAGTAAATTCGTTAATTATTAAAAAAACTGTATATCTTTAAATTATACATAAAGTTTTTAAATTGTTTTTATGTTTGTTGATACATTATTTGTGATAATAATAATATAAGTTAAAATAAAATAAGTTAAAACGTTTAATATTTCGTAATGAAGTAAAATATATATTTCTATATTGCATCAACAAAAGTCAATTATTATTTTAATGATGATTTAATATTAAAAATTATAGTTAGGTTAACTTATAGATACAGATCAACTAACATTTAAGTTTATTAGGCTTAATTTGGGCTTATAAATAAATTTTATTTTATATTTAAAATTTAATTTCAAATAACTACGATTAGATAAGACTTTATACGATTACCATTGATTGTTTATCTATTTAACAAGTTAATTATTTAATATACATGTATTGCTCATGCTATTTGCCTATCATTTATTCTAATAAAAATACAAGCAAATTGCTTTAATGCTGTGAAGTAATAAAAAGTGACCAATAAAAAAGAACGCCGAAAAGTGATACATAAGTAATGGGGAGCAACTTGACGAGGATAAAAATCGTCGCACTTGAATGTTAAAATCGCTATTAAGTATACATGTATGTATGCGTATACGGAGCAGGTCGGGTACAACAAAGATACAAAAGCACGAGATAAGTGCATATGTATGATGAATGGGCACGCGACTGCTTGTATAAGACGCTCACACATAATCTAGAGTTGGTGTACTTCCTTTTTTATCTCACCGTGATGTCACATCCCTGAGTTACCCCGCCGACACATGTAAATGCTTATCTCGCCTGTGGTGGCTTTTTCTCTGCTTTTGTTTACACTGTTAGAAAAAGTAAGGTAAAGTTTTTTTTACCTACCTAGATAATTCAGTGACCCTTGAGACGTAATGTATCTTTCTCTTTATACTATGATAATGCTTTTTTTATATTAAATGCACTAGAGAAACGTGTAATAGGTTTCAAGGAATATTCAAGATTCGCGCAATTTTATAAAATTACTTTTTCTTTATTATGATAAAATAAATAGAAGATTCAATTGAAATATTTCGTTACATAAGTGGCGAGTTATATTGCATTTGAGTTTATTCATCAAAGTTTATTATGTATAAGAATTGTATATTTCTTGGGCGAAGGCTAATTTGAGTTATTACATTTTTCAAAGTACATTTCGACAAGTGCCACGAAATTATTGCGATTCCCCGAATTAATTGCTTCCAACGAGTATCTTCAATTATGAACTACCAACGCATCAAAAGTATGTTAGTGTTTAAAGGATTATTAAGGGAAATTCAAGCGTTAATCAGGCTCACAATGAAAGCAGTTTATACTATACAGTCCACGTAATCAAAATATACAGTATTTAAAAATGCAAATTCACCAAATTCATTAATATAAAAAATATAGTGCTTTAATAAGAATTACAACTACTTGCATTGTTCTTCATTAAATTTATATAGATAATAATATCATTTAACTCAGTGTAATAAATATAATTTACTTTATTTTAGATTAGAGATAATCGTGGTGTCTTTATCTGAGCTGCTACCAAGTGACTTTAAGGTATTTGAAATATTTAATTATTTTAATCGTTTTATAAATTATTAAAATTAACTATGATTCATAACATAATAAAAATTTCAGATTTAATTAAAATAAAATGTTACTTGCTTTTGTAATTTATCATTAAAGATTATTTTTGTTTTCATAAAAATTACATCTTAATTTTACACGCGCGCGCGCGCACCCACATACACACACGCACGCACGCACGCACAGAGAACTTTTTAACATTCATAATAATAGACAATTAAAAATCATCGATTTTCATGATGTATAAATTCAATTACAATTAGATTCACTTCATTATAAGAACGATTATTATTTTAAACATATTATTAAAATTGCAAATTAATAGAATTCGCATAAATAGAAAATAATATCTGATTGCAGAAAAGATTAATTCATTTTTCAGTTTAATAAAATATCCATAATTTTTTTAATACGTACATATATGCCATCTAATACACGCAAATATTCACAAAACTAATTTTTTCTGAAACGTTTCGCAAACTTTGTTCAGTCTAATTTATAAATTATTTATTCATTTCAAATAAATATACGTACGCACATGGTAATATAAAAAAATATAAATAATGAGCAATAAATAAATAAATTATTAAATATATATAAATATATTAGATTGTATAAAAATACTAGAATATAAAGTTAAATATAATACGACTCATTAATTATATAAATGAAAATAAAATTGTAATAATTAAAATTAAAGTTTAACTTCATAAGCATGTGATTGTATTTTTATACAATTAAATATTATTACATTAGCTATGAATTAAATTTGTATTATTTTGTATTATAAATATTGTCTCCGTAATCAAGATGTCTACAAATATTATAAATTAAGTCATTGTATATAATTATTTGTAATTATAAGTCCAAGCTTTATCGTGTAATTTTTTTTCGGTTCAAAAATAATGTTCAGAAATAAACATAAATAATCCATAAAGTATTTTTATTGTATGATTGAAAAATACTGGCGAATAATTGTTTGGATATCATTATTCTGATTAATTTCATTTTACATATTAAAAATTAGCTTTTTTTTATTAATATCCTAATGAAAAACTGATATTAATATAATAAATGTAAACATATTTTTTCATAAAAAAGGATTTTTAATTGAAGGAATATTTCCAGAATCAATACATTTTGAAATATATTTGAATGAATAAATATATACATACATTCTTATAAAAAATTAAAAAACTATTGTTTGTAAAATCTGATAGTATATTTAGAGAATATAAAAGAGTAACGTAATGTATATCTAGAAAATATGATTTGAGAAATTATTATAATATTGATAATTTATAATATTGATCATTTTAATATAATTCTTTTAGAACTGCATATGTGGTTTTTAAGCTTATACTTTTCAGTTATTACTTTTAAAGAGACTAAATGATACTTTTGTGTTCCAGATCGTAGATTTTAATAAATCTTTATGAGGAGTTCCATCGTATTATTCGCATGAAACATAGCATCCATAGTTTAATTTCATATGTCGCTGTTTTTGAAATATGCGAAATTGTAACGTAAACTTGCATTATTTTGATGAAAAATTTGACTACTATTTTTATTCATAATCTTTAAGCATTTAAATGAACAAATTAGAAAGAGAATATTGAATGTTTAAGCAGATATTTATTCGCGTGGTAATTAATTACGAATGATATTGTTAATAAATACGAATTGAGACTTAATATATCAAAATTTAAGCAACCTAAATATTTTTAATTATTAGCATTTTATTAACTGTATGTTAGTACTTCTTTGTTTATAAATTTTAAATTGTATAAAGTATCAAATTAAATAATATCCGCATTAAAGTTATTTACCAAATGTTATATTGGTGATTATATACAATTGATTGTCATATGTTTCTGTAAAAATGAATTATTTGTTTAATAAATTTATTTCGTAATATGTAAAGTAAAAAATTAGTTCACTTAATGAATAATATCGCTGAGCATTTGTTAAATCTGTAAATTAGAATTCGACTTTATGTAATACTACCAATTAAATCAACATTGGATTGTCATACAGTAAGTCCATTATTCTCTTTTATAGAAGAAGAAATTTTTTATATTATAATATATGAAATAAAAGAAAAAATTTTTTTTTCATATTTGTATTTTAATAATTTAAAAAAATGTATGCACATATTTATTTTATAAAGGTGAAAATTAAAAATTCAGATGGTGCTTTTATGCTTTTTTAAAATAATATATGTTAAATGTTAATTATATTCCATTGTTATTATTTATTTTCCGTTGGTATTGCTGTTAATTAATAATTATTTATAAACACAAAAGTATTTACTTAACTTAATGTAATAAATAGCTTTTATTAATTAAACTGTTCCTATTATGTTAAAATTTTTTAAATAAATAATAAATAATAATAAAATTAAATAATAAAAAAATTAAGCCTTAAATATTTTCTTAATGAATGTTCTTCTCATCTTCAATGGTTCTCCGGTAATTGCAAATCCATTATTATTTTATTTCACTAAAAAAAAAAAAATACCTCAAACTATTCAACATGAATATGCAACGCGCAAAAGTGTTGCGAAAATTAATGTTTGTATCATCATTGGATAAACTTCTAATTAATATAGTGTAGTACTTTGTTATTATTAAAGGATGATCAAAAGCTTATAAAATTTTTACAACCAAAAAAGAAACAACTTATCATTGGACATCGTTTTGACAAGTGTTACTTTATTGACTTTAAAATAATTTACATTTGTTTACGTTCATTATATATTTGAAGATATACAGGCACACGCTATTCAAATAAATACCATTTTATTGTTGTAATTTAATTAATAAGTCGAAATCACAGAGGCGCGCGCGCGCGCATAGACAGATTGCGTATGGTGATATATAATATGTAATGCCACGTTTCAGCGGTAACAATTTTATAAAAACGCTACATTATCAATAACTTTTTCACTTATTCAACACATCCTACCCAAATAAACAACAATATAAGCAAACAAATAAAGTCCAAATAAACAAACGTATTATGTATCCATTGGGTATGGGATTAGGTGCGGTTGAGCAATTGCTTAAATTGCTTCAACAACTGCATTTAAGTTTTCATGGTAGAGCTCTGTATTAATCATCCGCGTCGCTAAACAAGAAGAAATTTTCCACGTGTAAAAATATTTGGCACAGTAAGGCAGCGAAGGGAGTAAAAAGATGTGCGAGATAAAGACTTGGCGCTTGAGGCTTGAAAAGCGCAGAGTTCCCAGACACTGTGCTACAAAGACTCCTGCCCCTATTTAAATTGAATCAACGTAGGCGCGCGCTCATATCTCTTATAATTAGTGTGGGATTGAGTGAATGTGTGACCGAGCGAGTCTGCCTGCCTCGGGCTGTATATACTGAAGCTGCGTGCACTCATATATGTATTCAATTATGCAAGGGACCGATGCTTCTACAGATGCGGTGTCAAGTGTGATGTATTTTCGTGAGGACACGTGAGTGTGCGGGTGAGTGCGGGAGGCCTAATGTTTGTGTTCGGCAGTGACGACAGATGGCATTGCTAATCGACTAAAATGTACGGAGGCTGAAACTACCGTACCAAGTTATATTCGGATATAATGCAATGCTCGGTCTTTCCGTAATATTTCTGAAAATTTAGCATAGAAATTAAAATAATTGCTGGATAATGTCTTTTAAAATTTTTTATGTTTTCATCTTTCTATTAATATCAAATGTCAACGAGTGTAAGTAGTGCGAGTTTTCAATAAGATTTTTAAAAAAATATATTTAAGTACAAAATATTTGAAATAATTAAAATATAATTTAATGCCTGCTAATATAAATGTAGAAACAAAGTATATAATAGAATCCAATTATTTTATCCGGTATTTGAAAATTACAAGTATTATATTAAGCTGGTACTTCAATAATTAACATTCATTATTAGTAATAGAATTTTTTATGCATACTATCATTGTTAAATATTAGCGCTATTGTATTTGTGTATTCGTTTATCTGCACAAATGTATATTTATGCGGCCACTGTTATAAAAAATATCACTATTACTATTCCCATTTCTAAATTGTGCATATGTCGTTACTCCCCTCACACTTCGGTTATTAGAATAATATTATAAAACCAATTTCATTTTATTCTTTTGATTATGATCTTTGGCTTTCTCAGACTTCTTATCTCCGACATCATTATTCGCTAAATTAGAGTTTACAGCTATTCTACTTATGGAAGTTCTTCATTTCATCTCATCCATTTATTAGTTATACAATAGAAAAATGAATTTAATGAAAATATCTTACATTTTGAAAATCATCGAGTAAAAAATGCTATACATATTGCATTGCAGCAAATTAATATTTTAATAGTGATGGGATGAATTGTTATAAGACGCATAGCTTTATATCTTATGATATTTAGATTTTTATAAAATTCTATTTTTATATTGTCAAGTGTGAAGATTTTACTTTAATTGACGTCTTTTATACCGAGCTTCTTTATAATTGTACAACCGTTAATTTAATTAAACATTTACAGAAGACCTACTTCGTTTAATATTACCATGCCTTGCAAGATAAAATCTACTTCAATAATTAATCATAATATCTTTACGTACTGAACTTATTTTCAGAACTTTAGATTTTTTTCTCATATTATTACCGTCAGACGGGAAAATTGAATTTAAAAAAAACTCTTCCTTGTTTTCCTTGTAATTCATTGACCTTTGGTAATACGAGTTTTTAACATTAACAGAATAATCACTTAGTATAAATGTTTTTAAAAGAGCAAATTCCCTTCTTCGCAACTCAGTGTCCGTAAGTATTTATGGGCGCAGTATTGAAGAAATTCATTAACGAACCCTCGGAAAGGAAGGTCGCACGTACACCCGTTAGAGACACAAGTACTCGACCTACGAGTTTCGAGTCGATCTCGCGAATTCAGCATTCGTTGGGTCGCGCAGGGCTCCATATGTGCCGGATTCGGGCACATCTGGAGACTCGTGAGGTCTCCAAATGAACGGAAGTCACGTGCTTTTTTCTGTCTCGACGATCCGTGAAATCTCCGTTAATGAAGCGCACGCGTACGACTGTGTGAAAGGAGCTAATATGGGTCTCTTTTGGGCTTGCATGGATAATTGATACGGGGCCTTCTGGTAGCTTATGTACAACCAAGGATTGGGCATAACTATGAGTTATGGCTCTATTTAAGGATTCAGAGTACAATTTTATGCCTGTGTAACTGACTGCTTTAGTTACAGAGAGCATGACGAAAGACCGTGAACAACAATTAACTGTCGTGAGGATGATGTAAAACTACTCGATTTTATTCAGATTGTGGCATTGGTGCTATTTCGTTGTTGAAACAATTTGTGCTTAAAAATAAAAATTACATATATTGTATACGGCAAACAGTTGTGGCAATTTATTTCAATTTTACAATTTTAAACTATTGGAGTTATAAAGCTGTAAAATTAAACTGTTAAAATGAAGCTGTTAAAATTACCTAACAATTTTACTAACTAATACGAGAAATTATTATAATAAGCATGTTGGAATCAATAACGAGCATAATTTATGTGAATAAACATTTAGCAGCGTACAAAATTTTTAATAATCTGTTTTATTATACATGTTCATAATATCATAGATATACATGTTTTCTGCAAATACCTTATAGTTAAAGAATATTTTAAATCAGATAAACCTTAGTGCATTACTCAATTGAATTAAGTCATGAACATTAAATCTTCAAAGAATAAGTTGAGGTTCAGTGCACCCGTAAAGGGGACTACGAAAGTGGCGGTATAGTGAACTTGACAGTATAACTATACATAAGAACTAATGAATAGGAAAGGGTAGTAGGAGCTAATCTAATATAAATAATAAATAATGATATGGAAATACGCACGCGCACACACACACACACACACAAATTTTTTAATAAATTTAATAAATTTAAATTTATAACCGATATTTTTTAATAGAAGCAAATTAGTGTTTGTATATAAAAATTTGTATTGAAATAGTTTGTATAATTAAACATCAAAAAAATCAGAATCTTGGTATATTTATTGTATAATAAATCAATAAATTTATTTTCTATAGGATGTAAATATTTTGAAATACATTGTCAATTTATGGTCGATTTAATGTATATATAATATTAATATAGATTGAAGTTAATATAACATGAAATTTGTAAAAAGAACGGTTAAAATTCTTTTAGTTATTGTAGTTAATTAAATAATATGTGGCTAATTACAAAGTTTGACGATAACGAAGAATTTCATTTAGAAATTTATTTAGTCTTCTTCATTTAAATATTTTGTGTCAAGAATAAAGTTTAACTGAATACATTAAATTCTTTATACCATTTTAGTCTCAGTAATCATTATACGAAACTAAGCTTATTATACAATTTATCATGTTGTGTGTTAAAAATTAATTAGATTAATTAAATCTTTTTCTATGTTATTTCAAGTACAACTGCACTTTTATTTAACTAATACAATCAACATTTTCTAAATAATTTGACTTTTTATTGTATTAACTTTTATGAAAGCTATCTTTCATCATTGTAATAAGTAAAACAGTGTAACAAAATTTTTATCATTTATACTAAATTTGGAAATAAGAGCAAAGCAATTAACATACATTTATATAATAAAATACCTAACATACACTTATATATTCACTTTTATTTTATTGATGTATATTATGTATGTTTCATTGAGTAAGTGAAATTTAGATAATACGATAGATTTACGGTATACTCAAGTCGTTTCAGAAAGTGATTTTGATGGATGAGAGAAAAGGATAGATACAAACTGAAACAAAGAACAGATGAAATTAATATAACATTAAAATAGTTGTCAGAAGCATTAAATTTTTATTTTGTTTCGGCGTTCTTTTAGCCTGTAAACAAGTAAAATTACAATAAATGCGATTTGATTCGCATTCATAGGGCAATATTTAATGTTTTTTTTAATATTGATTGTTAAAACGAGCCGTTATTAAATTTAGTTGCGATAGATTTCGTACAAACGACAATTTATAGACTTCAATGCATTTATCTGACTTAATGTTACGTTATTAATTCAATACCTGTAATTTATTATAATTTACTATATTATATTGTATTTTGTTTTTTGATTAATTTATTTTTCAAAGCATTTTTATTAAGATTTGAGGTCTGTTTATTTTTGTTGATAATCTTGAAAACTGATAAAAAATTTTTATTGTATACGACACATTATTCTAATACATAATGATGTCATTTGATCTTTGCTATTTTCCTTTATTGTAATTAATATAGAATATAAAATATAAAAGTATTACTTGAAACAAAATAAAGATAAATTATAATTATATCTAGATGTAAATATTAAATTTAATAATACGAAAGAGACGCTGATCAAATTTTTTAATTTTTCTTTTATACTTTTTCAATACCAAGTTGTTTCTAATAACTGAATTTATCAATTAATTAAAATTATTGATATAATGTGTAAATTATATTTCTATATTGTACCTATTATGTATTAAAATACATTAATATAAAGCATTGCCGAGTTTACCATTGCAAGTTACCTAGATTTATGTAATCCTTTGAGAGTTTAAAGCATTTATTGGCTGCTTTTGATAGAAAGTTCTCGTATCACATTGAGAAGCGCTATTAGAAAAAGGTAAGGAAACCGGAGGAAGAAGAACATAGTATATATAAAGCAGGTTATAAATGCTCCCTCACTACACCTTTCATCTATTGTAAAGTTAAAGCGCCTGTAAACTTTAATTTCCATGCACTTTACGTGTACATATGACGGCAATAAATGTTTATCCTGTCAACGTTTTATCATAATGGAGAATACAGTCAGAATGGGGGCTTTCACCATCACAACATTGTTATTTCTTTCTTACTTTTATATGCATAGCTCTTAAAACGTTACTTGCTTTTCCAATTTCAACGATTATTACTCACATGCATCTATCAATCACAGAGATAAATTTTGCGTAGTTGCAGAGAATCTCTTCTTTTGAGGATGAATCGACTGCATTGAGATAAGGGGAATCGAGAGATTAATTAATTCAATTCATCTTAAAAGTGATCGATAATTTTCTTATTAACATATTTTTTCTATTAAATAGTATTTATTCTCTTTTATTTTAAAACTTAAAATTTTATTACTTATAGATTGAACTTAGTATTTATTAAGAATTTGATGAAAATTAAATTAATCTTTATTATATACATCGTTACGTTATTCTAATTTTTGTTTAAACTAAAGTTAGAATCCATACCAGATTTACTGTTTAATAAATATTCCGAGAATTGTTCAAACTATTTACAAATTTATTTCTACACCTAGTATTTGTTTCAAATCCGAACATGAAATGTATTAAATACAGATAACAAAAAAAAATATGTTCAAACCTTACAAATCACATAGCGTGACATAAGCAAACGAAATATAAAACATTTAAATTTTTCTGTTTTAATGGCAAGTATTATCTGAGTGAAATTAGTTTTGTAGATATTTAATCGCAGGAGTGAATATTTAAGACAAACCTTCTAATCTTTTTGAAAAACTCTCAGGTCATTCTTGATTCACAGTTCTGTTGGTAACGATTTTTGCTCCTGCGAGAGCGATAGAATTTTAATGAGTTTTATAATTATACATCTGAGCTTTGGAAGTTGATTAATACTACCGACGATGTCTCCGATTTTACTTAAGAATAGATCTTTTCGAGAATCGAATTCTTTTTGTCTCATACCTTATATTATATTAACATATAGTCTACATATTGTCAACTGAAATTTAATGTTATTTGTAATTTTTCTCTTTTCACTATTCTGTATTTATACTTTATATCTTGTGGTTGCATTTACCGATTCAATAGGATTACACTATTAGTGTAATTAGTGTAATATTTATATTTTAGTGTTATATTTATACTTTTATCAATCTTATGGAAGGTTAAAGTAAATGAAATATATATATTACTTGCCACTACTCTTAGAATATTGTTTTTTTTAATATTTTGTACTAATTAAAATATACGAATGTACTATTTGTAAGTTTATATTTTTTTACGTGGTTATATGTATATTTGTATGTATATTTTAATATTAATATAATTGTTTAGGTAATGTTAAATACAATTATTTTTACCATTATTATTGCAATGAAATATTATCATTTTATTAAAAAATGATTGATGTGATGATACATATTTAATTAAAAGCTTTTATACATACATTAAATTATCATTAAAAGTACTTAATTAGTTGAAAAAATGAGTTTCAAAAAAAAAAAAAAAATTTAATATAAAAATTTGAATATCAGTTAAAATAATTTTATTTTTCAGTGCAGTGACATAATTCTGAAAAATTATTTCCTTAATTTGAACGAATAATAGCTTATCGTAAAATAATTGATATTAGAACAGCTAACGTTTTCAGTGCTCTTTCTTCTATTTCCTTTACGTATTTTCTCAGAGTTAAATTAATTAATATTATAGAGTTAGTACATTAAATATAATTTAGTTTATAAATATTTATTTTATACTTTCTATTAATGTTTATATATTTATATATATTTGTACATTCCCTTTTGTTCCTATATTACTTTAAAGATTTTAAAAATTTTTGTATAAAATAATAAATATAATTAATCTTAAAGGTAATAAATTTTTAAGTAATCATTGTAAGTACGTTTGGATATAGTAACTTAAAATCATTAAATTTAAAATAAATATTTGATAAATGGAAGCTAGTACAAAATACAATTGCATCGAGTACCTTTTCGTTTCATTTTATTTACAATTTTCTTTGAAATTCTTAAGTATCTTTTATAATTGAAATAATCTTCATTATATTATGGAATTTTCTTTGAAATTCTTAAGTATCTTTTACATTTGAAATAATCTTCATTATATTATGGTACTAAGATTTTGTTAAGTTGGTCTTAACTGGAATAATTACACAATATATATTTATTGTAGGTGAATTAAAATTTTCAGCTTCCTTTGTTTATGAATTATTTATGAATAAATAAAATAAAATAAATAACGATTATTTGTAAGCCATTATATACACACACAATTCCACTGCAATAATTCAACCAACCTCCCTTGTCCTTAATTTATTCATTCTTCATCCTTTACTATTTGTTCGCGAATCCGGCTCGAAGGATCAATTTTTTCGCGATCCGGCTCGGGTAAGAATCAAGGGGAGCGGATCCGCGTGTGTGTATGTTTTCTCCTCACAAGTGTGTGAAAGAGAAACAGATAGTGGAATAGTCGAGATAGCAGGGTAAAAAGAGTCGTAGGTAAACAGGCGAATAACACTTTATTTTATTGAACAATAATTGACTAGAAGAAATCGCACTTGGTTACA
>JAPYYT010001188.1:0-30490 GCA_030522565.1 Ceratosolen corneri
CAATCACTTGTCGTTGAAGCCAATTCAACGCTGCAAATCCGTGTTTCAAATGTAGTCGATCTTCTAACGAGCCATTTTTCATGCACTGGTATATGAGGCAAGGTGCCTCACTATCTGCACTGTATGCGTACAGTGGCAAAATGTTTTCGTGTGGTATAGAATTTAAAATTCTTATTTCACGAAATGATTGTGCATAAATTTGTAATGCATAGTTGTTATCGTAGTCAGAACCTTTTGGTTCAAGTTTTTTAATAGCCACTTCGGTATTTTTCCAAATTCCTGTAATAATTAGCTTCTTGCATAAAAATGAAAAATTAATAAAAACTTATAGGTTATGAAATGGTATTAGTACCTTTATAAACAGTTCCAAATCCTCCTTTTCCTAATATATTTTCTTTTTTCCAATTATCTGTTGCTGCAGCTAATTCATTATATGAAATTTTAGGTAATAACGTTTTAAATATTGTAGGCATCGTAATTAACAAATTATCAGAATTACTTCGCGTCTCATTTTGTTGCTGTTGAAGAATTGGTTGATTTATTATTTTTATCGAATCCTCCTTGGTGTTTTGATTTACAATCACTTTAATTGTATTTTCATCGGGCTTTTGATTCTGATTAAAGTTTTGCACTCCAATTTTTAAGTCTTTAGTATCTTTCATTTGCCCATTTGCATTATTTAAGAGTACGTGATATCTACTATGGACAAATGGCTTTAATATTGTCATTAATTCATAACATCTCATTTTCGATAGTATAACAAATAACTCTGAAAGCAGGTGATTATATTTTCCCCACATTGTAAAAAGTTCATCCGTAGGATTTAGTGTATGTCTCAAATTTTCTATTGCCCAGCCAGGGAAATACATTTGAGCTGTATAAAAATTAAAATAAAATATTTTAGCTTAATTTTATACATACAATATATAATGATAATTCACTTTGAACAAAATTTCAATTGGCCTACTAAAATATATTTACCAGCAAGTTTTTCCCATTTATTGTTTTTGTTTAGGGCTTTACATAGCTGCATCCTTTCGATGAATGGCAAATCGTAAATATACCGATAATCATTAACCGCATCAATAACCGTTGCCATTTTAATTATAAATATGATTTATATATTTAGCGTATGCTAATCCCTGTGCATTATAATATTAAAATACGTTATTATCTAAATCAAATGTTTTTTTGTACATCTAATTGAACTATAAAACATAATATTTAAAATATCAACATGTTTTTATAAGTAAAGTATAATAAATCTATCTTTCGACATTTTGACATCATAATCTTTTTTGCCTGAGTCATGGCTTTACATCCTCCCATCATCAAGTTTATTTCCTTAGAATTTACCTTCAGCTTCTTGCACCAATGCACTCAGCCTGAACTTATCGTCATATTTGACTTTGTCACACGCTTCACGCGTCTTCTTCATTGAACTCCTCTACTTTCACTGCCTGGAGATCAATTCCGTTCGTTCACGGCTGCTTCTTTCCTCCAGAATATCTTACATCCCTTAGATCACCTCCATCACTTCATAAGGATACGATTCGGCTATTAAGTTCGCACTCAAGTTACCGAACGTATCAAGTTGTCGAGTGCTTGGTTAAGCTGGTTTTTTGTTGTTGCCCAAATACCGCGCGCTGATTGGCTGATGCAACTTGCCTAAGCGGAGCAGCGCGAGCTTTTGAACACACATACGCACACCCGCATACATATAGGTTTATTATGGGATTATGTAGCTAGGCCTTCTGCAATGCTAATAAACTACTTCCCATATGATTTTTTGAACAATCATAGGAAACTCGTATGGTATTGGTAGTCTCGAGTGTATTCAGCGATGAATACAATCAATACGATTTATTCGTCAATGTTTATAAGACTGTGAAGTTTTTATAAAAATTGAAATTTATTTAATAGAATATCTCGTTTGATGGAAAAGCGCCAAAGATAATTATGTAGTGACGGTATAATTCTTGTGATTACTAATACAGCTAATCTATTTCGTAGTTGTATGTACGTTAACGGCAGTGTATTTACTATTAATTCAATGCCGTCTCGGTCGTAATGTTAAAACCTGCTTCAGTATTAAATTCAAGGAAATTTTATGCGATTAGTTGGATATATGTAAAAATTAATCTTATGAATTTCTTCATAAATTTCACAATAGTTACTTCTTATATGTCAATTGGTAAGTATCAGAATATAATCTTCTAACAATACTAATATTTGATTATTTATATAACTATGTAAGTGCATGTATCGAGTGTTAAATTATTAACGAAATATTAGAATTTTATTTAGAATTTTATAAATAATATTAGGAAATATTGAAAATATTAGAAAATATTAGAATTTTCAAAAAAAGCGTGAAATAATTTTTTTAACAGCAAAGATAGCCAATTGTATTATTAAAGATTTTGTAGTAATTAACAAGGCAAAAAATTTGCTATTTAAAAAAACTTAGATTTCTATTCATAAATAACGACTGACTTTGTTTTTCATTGTAGTATATTGTTCGTTTATTTGAAATGCTAATTTTTATTAAAAAAAAGTTTCAAAACACAATTTACTTGGAAAGTATAAAAATGAAAAAAGGCATTTATTTAAAGATATCGTTTATTTTTAATAGGATAGAGAAAATTAATAGTGTATGTGCAAGTAAATTTAAAAAATATATATGTTCAAATTTTTATTTGAATTCCTACAAGTTGATAAATAATTCTAACGATTTAAAAAATATATATTAATTATTTATCCGCCTAGTATTGTCACACATTTTTCTAAAAATCTGCTTAAGTTTCATCTCATGGTAAAATGCATTTCTACATTTAAAGATTTATTGTAAGTTTTTCAAGAAAGAGAAATATGTAATATAAAAAGAGTTTTTGTAATCTTACATTTATGTACGAATTTAAATAATTTGATTGAATTTTAATATGAGATTATCATTTTAAAATCGACACTTAATATTGTCGATATAGTTTTAGCTTATACAATTCATTGATAATTTACTTTTATAATATTTTTTTAGTTAATGGCATTGCCTTATTTAGGAACGCGTTCTTATATATATAAATATATATAAATAAATTATAAATTACTATACCCAAGCAAAATCAGTAATAAATTTAATTACAAATTCAATATTTATGAAATACTCACGATAAACAAACAATAATTCGTTTATCTCTTCACTTCATTTCAGCACCGCAGCATTCTGATAAAAGGATTTGAATTTCAAATAACATAAAATAGATATACCAGAAATGATTGTAATTTTGTGGTAATATGCATTGATTACAAAAGAATGTAAAAAAAGAAAATGCTATTGTTGCAAGTACGAGTAATAATGATGTTTGTGGGTGTCATCTTAACTATATATTTAGTAAGCTTGGGTGAAGCTTGTAATGAAGCGATTTGCGCAAGTATCGTTAGTAAATGTATGCTCCTGAAAAGTTGTAAATGTGATTTAAGCACGTGTAGCTGCTGTAAGGATTGCTTTCTCTGTCTTAGTTATCTCTATGATGAGTGTTGCTCTTGTTTCGGTGCGTACTTTTGTCCAGCCCGAAATTATAATTTCATTTAATGCATAACAATTTTGGCTCTTAATATTGTACCATAAGCTTTATTTATTTGTTAGAATTATTATTAATTTCATCGAGCAGATGTAACACATCATGGTATTATTTCTCGTGCAAATAATAAAAATTTGTAATTTTTAAACGTGTTTTAAAATTGTAATATTAAATCGGAAAGCAAAGTTCTGAAAGTTAGGTAGTACGGATAGAAAGTATAATGAAGTAAAAATAATTATTTTAATTATTAAATAATTAATCCTGTATATTCTAATATTGGCTCTATATGTTCATTAAACATATGAGCAGAATTTAAGTATTGAACCGATTGATTATCTAAGTTTTGCTTACGTGCAATTAATTATTGTTAATATAATGGTAGTAATAGAAAAATAATTAAATTTAAATGAAATTTTTTTCAATTACAATTACAATTAAATTTAATTATATAAATACAAACAAAAATATTTGCGTTTTAAATATTATTAATACGAAAATAATCTATCTAAATTAAATTATAAATATTCGAAACGCATGTTGCTTATTTGGTTAATAATTGTCGCATTAAATTTTTATTTGACATCCATGAAATCTTGAAGAACAATATTAAACGATTGTAATCTACTTTATGCATATATAGATTTGTAAGCTATTAAATATTAAAAAAAGTATTACCGCTATGTGAACAATTTTAATAAGTTAAAAGAAATTATAAGTATGCGCATAAAAAATTATAAAGATGTATATAATTGAATTGCAGATCTTTGTCCAAAACCAAATGTAACAAATAATCCGTTGAGTAAAAAATCACACGTTGAGGATTTTGACGAAGCATTTCCAGAACTTTTTCAAGCTCTTACCGATGAACCAGATGTACACAAAAGATGGTCAAGCTTCACTTACCCAGTAGATCTTCCCATTAAAATATTTAGTCATTATCAAGATAAAAACTTTAAATATCCCATGCGTAAGTATTTTCATTTTCAAGTATAACTGTCTAATTTAAAGTTCTCTGCAAATAACTAAGCAAATGCTTATTCCACTAGAAACTATTATGAGCTTTTATTTTAAATATTTTAAATATTCATGAACTGGTACAATTAGTATTATACTGATATAATCATATCAATTTTTTAAAAAAGTTTTTGTTATGTTATGGTTTATTACATTTTTCATCGAGATATATTAAAGCGGTATTTTCTTATAATATTGTGAGAAACGAAATTGTTTGCGTTCTATAAGAATTTATTTAGAAAAAATACTGAATTAAAACTAGTGCTGCTTATAATTTAGAGACTCCATATAGTTCTTAATTTTTATTAATTATTTGTAGATATATATATATATGTATATAATTTGAGAAGCGGGACTAGTTAGGCTTTTTAAGGGATACTTGTCATTAATGCTCGTTGTAATATACTTAAATATGCATATATGTATATTCTTGTCAAAGGATAGAGTATAATTAATCATGAACAAATCAGTTTGTGTTAAGTCTATGAAAAGTTAACGTTATAAGAAAATAATGGCAGGTACTTGATATACACGGATATGAGAACACATTATTTAAAATATCATTATCTGTCCCAATTATAATTACATATTATTTTTCATTTATTGATAAATCTAAGGCAGATTTTAAAAACGTCCGTAAAAAGACAAGAAAAATACTTGCTTCATCTTTATTTTATTTTAAGAAAATATTAAGATAATAAACTAAAGTGTTGGATATCGTTAATTTACTTTGATTTTTCATTCTGAAATTCTTCCTTTGCTAAACCACTTGAGAAGGCATCGATAAATTATTTCTTTTGGGAGGCTATACGGACTATTTTGAAAATAACTGTCATCTTTTTGCATATTCAAATAAATTGAATTTAACAATGCTTATACATAAAACATTGATTTGTTGTTTCAAAGATTTAAACAAGTTTATTTAAAAAACTAGCCCGTTGTATTCGACTGATTTACACAAAAGAGTTCATTTAAATTTAAAGCAATTCTATGATCATAGTTTATTACAAAATTAAAGCATTGTTTCAATTTTCTTTTTTTTTTTATTTTTAGAATCTATTGACGGGCGGTATAATTCTTCTATCAAATTAAATGTAACAACAGTTAATTGCACCGTAGCTTTTATAGTTGAATGTAATTCATGGGGTAAATGTAAGAAATATTGTCAAAGTATGGGTGCTACGAGTTATAGATGGTTTCACGACGGTTGCTGCGAATGTATTGGTGATACATGCATTAATTATGGTGTAAATGAATCGAGATGCTTGAATTGCCCTGTAAAAAAGAAGAAAATCGTCGAAGATCAGTATGACGATTACGGACAGGATGAAGACTATGAAGTTATAAATGATTAAAGAAATTTAAAAAAATTTAAATAAAAAGTGTATGCATCGATACGCATTAATATATATATATATATATATATATATATATATATTTCTTTTTCAAATTATAATAACGATTTTTTAAAACGTTGTCTTTAAGTATTAACAATTTAATGTTTGTGGAATCATACAAGTTGACGATATTAAATTTTTTCTCCCAACGCAGTCCAAGTTTTCAAATATTAAATGTAAAAATAAATACATTGTTTTTTATTGTTATTTAACTTCTCATAAAGAATTATCATTTTAACTTTTAATTTTTTAACTACGTATGTATGAAATTATTTGAAAGAATATGAAATGTAGTAAAATTTGCTTTTACTTAAAATTGATTGATATAAATTTTTTTAAATAAATGTTTAATTCTTTTATCACTGATGCGTTAAAAAAAATTATCAATTAGAATTAATTAATCAGTTAGAAGAAAATATTTTGATAAATGAGAAAATTAATTCAACGTTGAAAGTAAATTATAGGTATTTCAGGCTATGTAAACAAATGAAATTCAAGTATACGTGTTTATTAAACCTATTATTATTGTATATCAACAAACTACGTGTATTGGCTATGTATTTCAATAAATATTTTTAATAATTTTATATTTATCGAAAGAGTTATTAACTTTTGTTTGTTACATAAAAAGTAATATGATATATTGAATGTGTTTATTCACTTGCTGCAGGAATATACGCAGGTGATCACTGAAATAATGAAATAATTATCTATGAGCTTAAATATCTGTTACGAGGCAATAAAAGTCTTAAATAATTCAATACTGAAGCACAACTATTAAAGCTTCTTGTCAATGTTTATTTTAATCTTATAAATAATAAACTTGAATTTTTAAGGTAGTCTGAATATAAAGATAGCTTCTGTAAAAATTCTGAATTCATACAATGAAAATAGAAAATACAGTTCATTAATAACAAATTATAAAATTGACATGTTATTATTATTATTATTATTATTATTGTTATTATTTTAAATGTTACAAATGAAAGTAAATACTTAAATATGCCTTGAATAAAACTAACGCAGAAGATAAGATAAATACAATAAAGATATACAATAAGGATATGTGGAAAAAAAATTCTTCAGAAATAATAATGATAATAGTTTGTTTATTTACTGAATTAATTAATTTTCAAGAATGTATTTTTGCCGAGAAATTTTATACTTTTATGCTTCTTCAACTATTTTTATCAAATTGTAAGTATAAAAAATAATTTATAACAAGAATGATAAAATGATAAATCAACTTGTAGAATGAGGTTTTATTAAAATTTTAATTCGTGTGATTAAAATAAATTTGAATTTTTAGATAATTTAAGTAATTTGGTACATGCAAAACGTATGATTGCTCAAAATATTAGATACGATGGAAAATTGGATATTTCCAATTATTGTATCTGTCTTCTATGTCAATTCAAAATTAATCTTCAAGATAAATCTTAAGTCGTTTCATGGCATAATAATATGAAGAAGGGAAGGTATGTTAACAACAGCTGTATATTATAATGCAGAAAAAGTCATTTATTTGAAGGTATTAAGTATTGCATGCTATGGCGCAAAACGTATAACAAATGAATTAAAGAGCCGCCCCGATTAAATAATGATATACCTTTAATAGGTAAACACATTTCTTTAAAAGGTGTAGTAGTTTAGTATTTTTAAACGATTTTTAATGGTGCAATATAGTTTTGAAACAACTTGAATAACTGAAATTACGATATTAAAAATTGTAAAAGATTGAAATTTCAAATGTACATGAAAGTCACTTTATCAATACGAAATAATCCTAATTAAATATTCAAAAAAACATTATTACTTTATATCTTTTTGAAGTGTTGATTATTTATGGTTTATACTAACAATATTTGTAAATCACATTTATTATGCCTAATTTTTTGAACGTTGGAGATCAAACAAAGTTTTAAAGACACATTGTTAAAATGATTTTAAGAGTTGTAATTTTCTAAAATATAAATAAAGTTATGTGAATTAAAATAAAACAGTAGCTTAGTGTTTTAATGAAGTTTAAGTAATATGTTTTATGAACAGTTGAATCATTTATCGTTCACATCATTATCATATATATATATATATATATATATATATATATATAATAGACGACGTATAAAAAAATCATTTTAGACTAAAACTATCTAAAAATGGAAATATATTGCAATCAAAATGGTTAATATTCAATTGTGGATTCCAAAATCTTTACGTTTTATCTTACATGCTATCTGCAAACATAATATCAAAATACTGTAGTTCAAAATATCATTAAATATAAAATGTATTAAAATAAAAAAACAGATTTCGATTATTAAATTATTTTAAACAAGATAAAAGGAAAACATTGTTTTCATTCAAATGAAATCGAACGCATATGAGATCTTATAATTTGTATAACAATACACCATATTATATGTATGATATTCATTTTAAAATATTTGAAGATGAAGAAGAACAACAAAAATTAATTATACATTTCATTACTACAAGTACAAAATTATAAAGTTAGTATAAATTATAAATAAATTAGAAATTCATCGTGCTAGTACTAACATATACACATTAAATACAATGCATGTAATGCATTAAAATGCAGCAAAACATTGATAATAATTTGTATAAAGGCAATGCTGTGTCCAAAAAAAATTGTACAAAGTGTAGAATTTCATATATTATAATTGTTTTTCATTCATTTTTTTTATTCGTGCGAAATACTTGCAAGTTATACATTAAAAATGTATCTAATTTTTTGAAATACAGAAACCGTTACTTATAATCTGTTTGATAATGTATAAATGAGAATTTATAAAGGAGTTAAAATTTTACTTTTATTATTACTAGATATTTTAATAAAACATTATAAATTATTCAATTATAACATAAACTTTTTTAATCTGTATAATAACGTAAATGAAATAATAATCTATATAAAAAAATAATAATCTAAATAAAATTTATAATAGTAATAAAATGTAAAAAGACAAAAATATTATATTTAAAAAATATATCTTTTAAAGAATTATTTAAATAATGAATATTAAGGATACTTTGATAAAAATACAATGAAAATCGATATAAAAAAATATTGATGTTTATAGCTATGCAAAAAATTTTCTAAAATATTTTAAGATAAAATAGTAACTTTACAAAGTTAGCATTTTAAAATATCATTACCTTAAAGCACAATTTACATATGAATTATAAATAAAGGATTACAATAAAATACTCATGGAAACTATGATTGACATATAGTGACGTTGATGTTAACCTCCTTCGCAGTATTTGACGTGATGGTTCTCTGAGTAAACTGATAACACTTTAAAATAAAAGTCCAAAAATATAAAATATTTACGATGATTTTTGAATTCGCCATACTCTCTATCTATAACAAATATTTATGTAGATTTATTATATAATTTGAATATTTACATTCGTAATTTTGTTTATATAAAATGAAAATGTCTTTTTTCATAGTATCTCAAGTATATCTGTGAATTATAAACAAATTTGTTAACTCTGAGAAATTATTATTTTGGTGTATTTCTTTTAATAAATAAAAAAAATGTTTAAGAAATTTAAGGATAAGCTGGCAGAGGAGATGAAACAGTCTCCTGCTCGGCTACAGGCAAGCATGCAACAATTAGCACAGGTTTTTATATTATTATTTAATTTCTTTAATTTACTCTTCTGTGTTTATTCTCATGTTCATGACATCACAAAAGTATATATTAATTATAGGCAGTTGTATCACCATCATTGTCAAACAACTCAATTCAAGATCTGTCATTCAAAGATAGTTTCAGCTTAACTGAAGAAACAGATGGTACTTTATATTATTTTTATAAATTTTATATTATATATTTAATATTTTTATTGTTACTATTTTCTTTTAATTTTGTTTACGCTAAGTTTATAGTAACAAAATACAAAGCTTAAATAATTAGTTTAATTAATTAATTAATAGAAACACCAAAAAATAGTCCATCAAAGCATGGATTTCAAACAATTGATTTAACACCTCCGTCGATAAATTCTAGTACTTCAAGAAGGTCGTCTGTTAGCAGTAATGTCAGTGATGCATCTTTTTTATTTCCTATTTATGAAAGTTCTGGAAATATGTACAATTTACAGGTAAAAATATGTTATGTTTTTTTTTAACAAATAATTATTATAATATAAATGTTATTATTATTATTATTATATAAATGTTGTTGTTATTATTATTATTATTATTATTACTATTAATGTATTTTTAAATAATTTGCAGCCTGATATGGATCAATCTGCAAGTGAAATGGACGATAATATAAGTCCACAATTAGATCGTGTTTCTAAGGAACAATTATATTCTGCATATCGTAAAGCAAGAACTAAATATGATAAATATAGAGGAAGATTTACTGATCTTGTTAGTCATTATCGTGATATAGAACATTCAAAAACAAAATTAGAAAGCCTTTTAGTTGAAACACAGGATAAAGCATTGAGACGAATTAGTGATCTAAAAGAACAGTGCCAACTAGAGCAACAAGCAAAAGCTCATTTGGAAGATGCATTAAGGAATGATATAGAAGAAAAAGATCACGTTATAAATTCTTTAAAAATTAAGGTAAACTAAAAATGCTCCGTAAATCATATTTTTAAGACGGCCACTTATCAATAATTATTTTAAATTATTATTTTATGTGTATGAATATTAAAATCCTTTTTATTACATATTTTGATTCTGGTTATTTAATTTTTTTGAAAAACTTCTGTCTATATTTGTAAAGTTTAATATGTTTTTAAAGTATTCAATTTATAATAGATTAAATTATTACAAGAAAAAGGTCCAAACAATGAAAGCTTAGAAAATGCAGAATTATCCAAAAACGAAGACAATGATAAAGTTGACATTCTTGTGGATATATCTAGCGATACAAACTCTGAGAAGCCAAGTGAAGAGTCTAAATTATTTACGGAAAATACACAATTAAAAGAGAAAATACATAAAATAGAAACTTTTCTAGAAAAATACAAGGATATGCTCAAACGAAATAAAGATAAAATCTTGGAAGTGACAAATGAAAAGAATACTTTAGAAAGAGATTATGATGTTTTACAAAAATCGAATCAAGAAAAACTTAATAATATGGAAGAAGAATTACGAAAATCTAAAGAAGAATTTGAACATTTAAAGGAAGAAATTGAAGTGTTGAAAAAACGAGAGGAGGAGTCAGTTATTTCATTAGCAGAAAATAAATTATCGATTCATCGAGAACTTGAAGGAAAGGAAGAGCAAATAAAACAACTGCAATTAGAGTTAAAACAAACTTATGATCTTGAAAAATCTTTAAAAGAAACAATAGAACAACAAAAGGAGGAATTAGAAAAGGTAAAATTAGTGGCCAACCAAAATGCAGAGGCAAGTCAAGAACATTTAAGAGGTAAATCAGAAGCATTAAAACAAATGCAATCAGAGATGCAACAAAAATTAGTTCATTTAGAGGAGGAAATGGGTTTGAAATATAATGAAGAAGTAAATAAAAATAAGGAGCTCTTTACTAAATTGCAAAAACTTGAACAGCAGGCCAAAGTAAGTCAGGATGACTCGGAAGCATTTAAAAAATTAGCACAAGATGTAGAAGAAAAAAATAATCTCTTAATAGAATTAGATAAAGAAAAAGAAGAATATAAAAAATTGTCAGATAATCATAAATCTGAAAATATACATTTAAAACAAGAATTAAATAAAATGAGTACGTTAGAAACGTTTCAAATCGATCCAAATAACTGTGATAATATTTTAAAAACTAATTATGATAAAGAGATTAATGAATTGAAGCAAGATTTAGAAGATAAAATAAAAAAGAATAATGAATCGAATTTAAAGATTCAAAAATATACAGAAGAATTAGAAAACTTGAAATATAAACTACAGATGAAAGATGAAGAAATTACAATTTTAAAAAGTAAAGTAAATGATGAATCAGAAAAAATGCACAAACTTCTAGATGAATTTGAAAATAAAAATACAGATATATTAGGGTTTACTAGCGAACTTAAATCAAATTCAATTACTATAACTCATCTTAAAAAAGAAGTTAACGGTCTGATTAATCATAAAAATAACTTAATTAAATATATAAAAATGTGTAAAAAGGATTTCAAGAGATTAAAACAAGATTACGAATCGCATAAAAATAATATAAATAATAATATTTTGAATGGGAAAGATGCAATATTTGAAACTATACAGGAAACTAGTAAAATATTATCGTTTTTAAATGAAAAAGATGCAAATCTCGAATTGCAACTTAATGAATTATCAGAAAAGAATAAAAATATAAAAGAGCTTAACAGTAATTCTAATGACTATAAAATGCAATTAAAACAGATTTTAAATGACAAAACATCTTTAGAAAAAGAATTAAAGAGTAAATTTAACGAAGTAGAAGAAATGAGGATTAAAATTAATAATTTCAATGAGCTAAAGGCAACAAATGATACATTAAAATTAGAAAATGAAAGCTTATGTAGTGAATTAAGTGGACTCAATAAATTATTTAACGAACGTGAACAGCAACGTTTAAATGTCATATTTGAAAACGAAAAAATTCTAGAAAGTATTTGTTTAGAAAAGCAACGATACGAAACAATATATCAAGAATTTAATCTTAAGATCTCAGAAAATGAAAGTTTAAACAAACAACTTACCGACTTATCCATAAGATATCAGGAGTTAGAGGGTATTGTACATACTTTAAAGTCTGAAAAAGAAGAGCATAATAAGCTGATCAAAGATAACCAAATTATGAAATTGGAGCTTGAAGAAAAAAGCAATCAATTAACAACTATGCAAACAAAAAGTGAAGAAAAAAAACAACAACTACTCCAATTAAATAATGAGTGTGAAAAATATAAAAAATCGGTCGAAGCTAATAATCAAAAGTTATCAAATTTAAGTAAAGAATTAAGTAATTCAAAGGAAGTTCGTAAGAAATTAAGTATTGAATTAGAAAAATCTAAAAATTCTTTGCAAAAAATAAATGATAATAAAAAGATTATAGAAACAGAATTGGAACAAGAAAAACTTAAATTAAAAACTGTCAAAAATGAATTTAATCATACGGTAAATAGTAAAACAAACGAAATTGAGGGCCTACAGCAGCATTGTTCAGAATTAACAAGCCAATTGAATAATTTAAAAGCAAATGATAATGTTTTAGACAATTTAAAGAAAGAAAAAGATAGCATACTCTTTGAATTAGAGGAACTAAAATCGTCACTGGATTTATTACAGAATGAAAATAAAAGTTTAAAGGATAATCAGAACGATTTATTAACTTTAAATGACGTCCTAAAGCATTCACAAAGTGAAGTAACTGATAAGCTGCGTAATTTAGAAAAAAAAAATAGTGAAATGGCAAGCGAAAATAGTACTTTTCTAAATGAACTTAAATCTTGTAAGCACCAATTACAAAATAATAATTCTGAAATGGAAAATTTTAAAACACAAGTAAAAGAATTGGACGAAGTGAAGAATAAGAATATTGAATTGACTGCATCGTTAGAAGAAGCCAATAATTATCAGAAGAAATGTACAAATCTTATTGAGGATGTTGAAAAGCTTACAAGGACAAATGAATCATTAACTATAGAAATAGAAAGTTTGCAAAATCAAGTACTGAATTTAAAACAGTGTCATGTAAAAAGTGAAAATTTAGCACATGAATTGGAAGCTTCTAAAAATGAAATTATCAAATTAGAAAATTATTTATCGTTAAAAAATGAAGAATTAGCAAACTTTTGTAGTAATTCAGAACAGGAAAATCATAATTTTAAAATTGAACTAGAAGAGAAAGATGCCCAAATAAAAGAAACGGAATTTAAGAACGTCCAACTTTTAGAGAAAATAGATGAATTGTCTTTATTAAAATTAAATATAGAAGAGAAAACGAGTAAAGAAATTGATGGTTGGCGTATGAGCATTGATAAATTGGAGGATACCTTGGCGAATAGAGAGTCTGAGTTAAAAGTTTTACATGAGCGGTATATAAAATTAGAGGAAAGTATGAAACATACTCAGCAAAAATTAAAAGACGACTTGAATAGAAATATTGAAAATGCAGGGATAGAGAAAAGAAAATTAGAATCACAACTGGACGAAACTCTTATTACATTTCAAGTCAAAGAAACACAAATGCAGATTTTAAATGAAGAATTGAAAAATCAAGTATCCAAATTACGAGAACAACTGAAAATTGGCGAAGATGAACAAAACTTAAGACTGAAGCAAATTGTCAAAGAATTTCAAGCTCAACTCAATGACAAGGAAAAAGAATTACAAGCAGCACTTCAGAAGAGATTTGGTAAAAAATTTGCATACTTACTTTGTGAACATAAAGATTTTTCTTTAAACAATAATTATCTATTTAATTTATAGATCGTCAACAAAATTATGAATCGAGCACTATACAGCAGTACAAAGAGCAATTGAAAGATTTTCAAATAGAGCTCACTAAAAAATCAGAACAAATCGAAAAACTAATTTTGGACAATGAACAAATGCAGAAACAAACGAAACCAGATGAAGTTGAAAAACGTTTAGCAAATATAAGCCAAATAAAATTAGAACAAACAGATGAAATACAGGGTATTGATAAAAAATGGAAGCAGATTGTAAAGCAAAAAACAGATCAATTAGAAATAAAACATGAACAGGAAATCGCAGAACTTACTAACGAATGGCAAAATGAAAGAAAAGTATATTTTTTGCATATTTGCTTTGTTATTTTGAGTGCTTCATTTTATTTTAATTTTTATTTTTTTCATATTGTTTACAGAGCAATGAAAATACAGATTTATTAAACAAGGTGATAATTTATTTTAATTTATTTTCAATCTAATTATTATTTTTATGTTTCACAAATAATTATAATAAAAATTCCAGTGCCAATATAATAATAATTAACCGTTATTTTATTTTAGAAATTAATGAATTGCAAATATAATGAAGTGAAAGATGTTTAAATTTACGAGATCATATTTTTTATTAATTCAGGAATTGGAGAATACAACCAGGGTGGCAATGGCCGCAGTGCAATCGAACACTGGCTCGTTTCATACTTTACAACAAACATTGTTGTCTCAGAAGAAAGAATTAGCCGAGCTGAGGAAATTAGTGAAAATAAGGCAGGAATCGGTAGATGATTCAACGGAAATTGAGTATTTGAGAAATATTCTATATAAATATATGATGGGAAAAGAAACAATGGTACTTGCTAAAGTTATAGCTGCTGTCGTTAAATTTGACCAGGATCAGACATCAAAAGTTTTGAAAAAAGAAGAGGACAAATTATCATTGGTATGAGTAACGTAAATAGAATATTCCATAATTTGATGAATGAATTAAAAATTGTTGTTTTAAATTTTAGCTCGGATCATTAGGTTTAACATAACATTATACACTTATTTGCATTCAATAAGCTATGATTAATGTTCTATGTACTGAACATTGGAATATTTATTGATGAGCCACAATTAATGCATGAGACATTTTTACAGTCATCCTTAAATATTAAATGGATATTATAAACATTTGGTGCAGATATTTGTGTTAGATTTTATTGTAAATCAGTTTTCTTTATTTAACTCTTATGCTCTTAAATAACTTATTAGCTCGAAAATATTAATAGTATATTATAATATTTTATTATTTAATTATTAATGTTTTTTTTTTTATAAAATTATTCTGGAAGATATTTTTTATATCTTTTAATTGATATTTTTGTAATCAAAGTCAATATAAATAATTTATGACAGCACAGTATTTCTATTTAATTGAATTAAAGTGTTACAAATTTTTTATGTTTATGTATAATGTTGATTATTAAAAATTATCTTTCATTTGCTTATAATTAATTTACTTCAATTTTACATTGAATTTTAAAAAGAAGGAAAGATGTATTTAAGAAATAAGAAATGTAAATAATAATGTAATTATAGCTTTATTTAGAAATATATATAAATAAATGTTTTATGACTAAGTAAACATCTTTTTAATGGATATATACATGGTAATAAAATGAATTGATTAAATGGCTTCTTGCTCTTTTTGTGATAGTATAAAATCAATGAAAAATTGTTTCCTTTCTGTGAGTGGTATGTGCCTACGACGAACAGTCATTATTTCATCTCCATTTCTATTGTATTCTTTGACTCCACGATCACCTAACAGAGCTCTAAGTGCAATATTTTTTTCCAAAAGTTTTTCATAAAATTCTTTTCCACCCTCAACATACTCTGATTTAAGCTCCGCCAAATTTTTATCTACTAATTTTTCATAATAAATATTAAGAACATCTCTAATTTGAAACCATAACGAATAACCTAGTAATCCAATTAGTCCATAAATTGAAACTTTTATTGGAATAGGTACAATTCTTCTGCTTAGCTTAATTCTTACATATTCACATAAAAAGGCTGTTGCTGTAATCATAATAGGTGTCTCAATGCAACGATAATATTGCAGATCTTGTTGATTCATCAATATTTCTCTTGCGATGCCAAATTTTTTGGCTTTATCCGATAAAATTAGTGAATCCACTAAACTACTTGCAGCTGGATGATATACATTTAATTTTTCTTGATTATAACCTATTCGTAATTGTAATACATCTACAGAAGATTTATCTTCGTATGCATAATTAACTGGTAACCCAATTATTGATCCATACTTAACTGTATTGAATCCTGCTTGAAACACATTAAAACCTACACAAGGAAATGGTTGATACAATTTATCTGATTTATTTTTAATGTTCAGATCAGTTAATACTTCGTTATATAAATTTTCAAGCTTTTGTGTCAACGTTACAGGATCCCCATATCTAAAAAATGAATTAGCATAAAACATGTATAGAAAATGATTTAATAAATTGAAAACATTAATATTAATTTCATGCTTACTTCTGTACTCGAAATAATTCTCTATATTTGTCAAGAAATATAGTATGTGGTAAAAATTCAACTAAAAATGAGCCCATACTCGCAGTAATTACAGATGCTGTTGCTATTACAGGTATTTTATTATACAAACGTGATTGAATACTGCTGGTCATTTTAGTTGTGTATCTATAATCGCATATAAATGAAAAGGTAGTTATTCTTAATCAGAATATATTTATAACTGTTTATAACCATAAAATAATTTAAAAAAGAGAAAAAAAAATATATATATATATATATACATATACATAATATTGTTTATGTAATAATTTAAGTAATTAATCTTTCATAAAGATTAATAAAAATATTTTTTTTAAACTTGTTATAATTTGAATTAAATTAAAAGTTCTAAGAAAAGAGTGAAATACCAAAATTATATATTAATAATAATAGAAGCCGATTATTTATATACGGCATTAAAATAAATATGTACTGTTAATGCAATTATTATTAGAATTCAGTTACAATGATTAATATTTAATTTTTATACTTTCAAATTATCTGCTCGATACAAGAAATTCAAAGCACATTCTTAAAACAAAGCATTATCATAAAAACTGTTATAAACGCCATGATAAAAAGGTTATTTTTTGTTTCAGGCATTGAAATAATATTGCACTTTATTATGTTTTATACGCTCGTTGTGAAAAAGACAAAAAAAAAAAAATCAACGTTTCAGTAATATACATTAATATTTTATTCATTCATATAATCTTCATAAGTATTTCATTCAATAACCATTTCACTTTATAAATTATAAAAAAAAATAATTTACATACACTATTTTTTAATTAATAACAGTTTTAAAAAAAAACGTTTTTATTTAAACAATTTATGCCCGTGAAATAAATTTAATTGTCAAAAAATTTAAAAATCGATATTTCTATATCTATATCTCTTTTGTTCTTTATCAAATGTAATTTGAAACACAATAAGGATATACAAATTATTAAGAATGTATTGTGCTATAATATTATAATAAATGTTTTCCTTTAATACAATAATTATATAATGCTTTATAACTAGCCTTTGGCAGCAAATTTGAGGTTACACTGTTGCACTTTATATGTATAATGTAAAACGAACTCCAAATGTTACAGTGGAGAAATTACAATGAACATTAGTAGTATCGAAAATTTTTTATTTAGATTTTTGTAGAAAAATCTATGCAAAACTATATTTACAAATACATTAGTATACAAAGAGGTGATTGATCGTATTTTATTACTTTAAAGTATTTGGACAATATGTTTTTTATTACATAACAAAATCCAAAAATTCTCATATAATATACTATATAACTTTTATTATAAAAATGTTGTAGTGCAAAAACTATTCGAATTATAATTACTTGAGCTAATTTTATAATTAGATACATTTTAAATAATATGATCCAGAAGATGAGGCTTTTTTCTATCTACAAACCTATGGTCTATTAAGTCCATTTAGTTATTTCTATAAGATACTTAGATATAATATAACTTTAAATAACTACTTTTTATTACTTGTTTAAAAAATAATCGTCAATATATTTACGTTGCATTAATCTTTCTCTGCCTTCTAATATTATCTACGAGTATTCATCTCTTCCCAATGTTTGTATGCAAATATTTATTTTCTACTTATTACTTAAAGGAATCGTGCGTTTTTTTTAAATGAAATTTAGGTACAATGTACTTTCGAAGCAAATTGAAAGAAATTAATTGTGCCTAATGTGTCTATTGTATTAGAATCTAAGGTTTTAAATCCTCGTAGCTTTTTGAATCATGTAAAATAATCTCGTAAATTTGATCTAATCTAATATAATGTAATATAGCGTGTTAAGATCTGTCAGCTGTGGAATCACCTCAAACTGCGTAACTATATTGTGTGATTATTATTTCATATGATAGTTTATTTCACTTAAACTTCTCTTTAGCAAGACATTTATGTTTTTTATTTATTTACACAAATTGTTTAGAATTTTTCTATTTGATCCAAAAAGATTTTTATTCAATGCCACTCATTAGTTAAAAAGATAGATTTTTCTATGCTACTAAAACGACTTACCATTATAAATAAAGCGCTATTGTACTTTCTAAAGCTATAGCCATTATCTTACAATCTATTTTAATAAATAATGGTGCGAAGGTCTCGGTTTGAATATTGATAGAAATTTATGTATTACAGCGTTTACAGAGCAGTTGTGATTCTTAAGAGCCTATGTAAGTTATACTTATAAGGCTGTATTATAATTTTTGGTAATTGATTACCGTTTGTACAAATTACTTCTGGTACGATAGAACATCTTAACATTGCGCAGCAGGCATTATGAAAATTATAAATTGCGTACGAAATTCATGACATATATTGTCGCTTACAACTCATTGTAAAAAAAACGCTTTCAATAAATTTTTTCTCTATACGGTATTCTCGGTATCTTATCTTTTTTATATTACTAATGCTTGGTTGTTGTTATTTTATTGTTATTATTATTATTATTATTTTTTTTAATTTCTGATATTTGAAAAGATGTATAGCATGTATAAGCAGATAGATAACGTTGTAACAATAATTAAAATGAGAATTAAGTAAAATAAATTAATATCTATATCGTTCAATATTTTTTAAAGCGATTATGTGTATAAATCATTGTCGCGAAATCAAAAGTTTTAACGTTAAATTTGAGTTGTTAAACGGGTTGTTTTATGCTTGTCACTCGGCATTGAAATAAAAAAGGAATCGAAAAAAACATTCTCAATTAAAAATGCGATCGATTGAATCTATAATCAATTGAAAGCCACCTATAGCGACAAAGTAATAAGAAACAAATGTTCAGTTAACCAGTGAAGCAAGTGAATTAATAGATCAATAAAGACACAAGAACTGTCGAATGTCCGACAATAATTCAGTATAATTTTTTTTCATTAAATTTCGCTGGACTTCTTTGCAGGATATTTAGAGTTTTGACGCTCAGATTAAACCATCAACGGCGATGAAGAGCTGTGACATGAAATGTATATACTTGGGGCAAGTTTACTATATATACAGCCGTGTGCAACGTGTAAGTCGCTCACTCAGGTGAATAGCGAGCAAATTATATTATGAGCGTTTTGGCTGAATCAAGGTCTTGGACAAAAGTATCCTCGAGTCTCCTTTCAGATCTACAAAAGTATATATACATTAAAAATTGAAAAGCTACGAGGGAGCGTTGAATTACAGGTTTACTTTGTGTACGAAGGATCTGATGCATCTGTGAGGCAGCTGCACAATTGCTTCATTACGAAATTAAGAATAAATTAACTCTCATTTAATCTCATTTTATATCGATGGTATAAGGATTTTTGAAGAATTAATGAAATACGTGTTTCTCAAAAGTATACAATACCCTTATCAAATAGACCTTATTTAAACATTTAAGCTCGAGTTTTCCTTAAAAAAAAAAAAAAAAAGAAAAAAACAAAAGTGAAATCAAAAACCTTTCTTTCTAAAAACTCGCTATTTAAATAGCAATTTAATTCTAAATTTACAATTATTTCCATTCGCAGAAGAAAGCGGGAGTGGCTATTTAAACTTTGTCATTATTGTACATTCATTAACGGAAGTAGAAATTTTTTTTTAAAGATTAGTTATTCCAGCAATTATAAATATAATGATAAAGAATTATGTAACAAGCTTAGGTTTAATAATTATTTCGGCTTGATATATCTAATGTGCAATACTGATTTGAATACTTGTACGTTAAATTGAATAAACCGTCGTCTACAGCTTATCGCCCATCTAAATGTTACAGGCTGTCGACCAAGTATTACATCTCATTTCTAGTTTCAACGGCTAAAGAGATAGTCTACTAACTCGACCCTCCCCCCCCTACCTAAACCACCTTTCCCTCCCGTCGTCTTTCGTTACTATATCATGTAACCACTTCTTCTCTGTCGCATTAACATGCGGCCAAAATTCGCGACTATCGAAGACGTCCCTATCTAATTTTCGGTAATTGTTTGGCATTAATTTATCAACGATCTTTTATTACATCTTCGATTAAATATTTGGTCCCGAGCATCAGCCATGCGACATACGTGTTGCAAAAATAGTTAAATCATCATGTGAAGCATTACGGATAAACAATATATAAGGAAGATGTGATCGCTTGCGATACCGAAAGTAACAAAACCGCGCTCATTATTACGATTGCGAGGAATTCCTAGTAGCTTTTCACAACAAAGAATTCCACATAATACGAGCTAATATCGAACATAATACTATCGACTCACGCGATAGTCGTTTTCTCAAAAATAAGCCGCTCCAACGCTCAAAGCAACAATAATTCAGGATGTTCCAATCGAATTGAAGTGCTCGAGGACCGTGTGCACACGCAAACACATGCACACACACACACACGCACGCACACGCACACTGGCCACATTACGGTCTGTCTAATTTAATTATTAATCGCTTGCTTTACGACCCACGCGACCCTTTCTCCCCATTATCGCCACTCACTAATATTAATACGAGCATCGCAAAGCGAGACAACTTGGCTGGTTTTAGGATCAAATAGCGTGTACATGGCATTACAATTTGTCACCATTAAGCATCCTCGTGGCTTCTCATTTAACGGTGCCTAAGCTAGCTTGCACAGCCTCATCAACTCCTCCATCAAAATGCAATGCATTTTTTTGTAGGGCGCGCTCGTTTTCTTTTCGCAATTGCTCGAATAACCATGAGAGTCACGCCACTGCTCTCTTTGCCCCGAGTAAAAGTAAAGTGTCACTGCCTCGAGAGTAGGCTCCCGTGTCTACCACCTACCGGGCCCCGCTAAAACCTAAATTATGCGCTAAACGCTGCATAATAAACGGGGCTCTATTTAACGAGTAAGAGAGCGCAGTGCTTTCAAGCCTCGACTTACGAAGATTGATTGACGTAACGTGCGCGCGCGCGCGTGTGACATCCTGCCGTTGCATTTTTATTCCACTAGCCGCCGCCTTATGCAAAGACTCGTGTCGTGCTTAAGCGCTTTTCCTTAATTTCCACCCCACCTGTGTGCGTGTGCGAGTGCCTGTGGCCGCCGCCGCCGCATTATTCGGCTTTCGTGCAACGGAGCGGCGCCTCCGCGATCAACTTTCTTCGGCCAAATTGAATTGAACGTTAAAACGGTGGTTGGCCTTTCGTTCGCGGCTGCTGTTGCGCGGCTCAATTGGCATGCGCAGGCGGTTGCTTAGCAACGCCACGGCGGCTCGACCGCTCACTGGTCAGTGCGCCTCGCGTTCGTGGTTCTCGCCACTTTTCACGACGCCACCGTCGCGTTTCGTGCGCGATCCAAGATCCGCGAATGGCGCGCATCAGTAGTGGCACAAGCAAATACGAAATGTTGCGTGGTGTTACGATAAAAATGGCGACTACAAGGCCCTCCTGCACTATCGAGCTGAGAGCAGAGAGCCTCCGTCCCTCGATGTCTCCTTGTCGTTAAATATCCATCTAGCCGTGGCTATTGACTCTTCCTCGCCTCCCATATGTGTCGTGCTATGTAATAATGAGCTTGGTGGGTTGACTCTCTCTCCCGCTCTTTTATCTGCTTGTCCGTTTGTTATTGTTGAGAGTCGAAGGAGCTTATTGTGATTTAGCGAAATTTGAAAAGTCTTTGTCAGTACTCCCCGTATCTCGGCTTTCTCAAACTTAAGTATTCATTACTTCGGGGTGGATTATTATTTCTACAAGAGCGATAATAAAACTGATTTTGCCGTGACAATCTCGTTTGTTAATTGGGAGTCAATATTTAGGGTAATATTGAGTTTTGCTGAAACGCCCTCGTACATTTAGAGTGGGATTCCTTTTATTATTAACAATTTCAATCAAGGGGTCTATTTATCGCTACGAGAGCTGATGTAGAAGTTTGAAAAGAAAAAGTCTATTTTTTTTGACTTTAGAGCCATAAACCTTATCGGCAACTTGTCTGGGGAAGAATGTAAAGGCGGTTCGATATTTGTACATAATTTAGTTGAAAATCACAGTTAGCCCAAGGCCAATTAAATGTACAGACAATATTCATACACTTTAAATTACATAATCACTAGTGATAATTATCTTGAATTTATGCAATATATGAATATAAGACAAAAAAAAAATATTTAAAAATCTCATTCATCTATTGTTGAGTGCCCCTTTGCAAATTCTTGTAATTTAACTATTTTACGCCAATTTATTAATGTCATTGATTCATTAGTATTATTAATTTGCAAATGAATTCGGATCTTATATTATCTATCTAATTACCTTCAAGCTAACTCATTTGCAGATCATTCTTTTACAGTTAATAATATTTTATATAACTTATTGTTATAGGATTGAAATATTCAACAAAGAAACTTTAATTAATGGTAATAGCCTCCAAACTAATGTGTTAACTTCAAAAAATTGCTAATAAATTAATATGAAAATGAAATGAGAATAAGTATGCAAATTTATAATTTTAATCCTTTCGCGTGCAAACCTAATTTTATGTAAAATTATTAGGAGTTTCAAATACTTTATTTCTTGCAGATATTATAAAGAATTTATTGACAAATCTTAAAATGTATTATTGATTCGGAGTGACCTTTACCAATCAAGAGTCGATGTTAATCTATCGAATGTTTCAGCAAGCATCAAGTTCTACAAAGGGACAATAAAATTCAATATAAACAAATAAAGTACGTGTGTACGTACGCAATAAATGAAGTGCGTGCATCTAACGCGTCTTTTATTTCACATGAGAAACCTCGAACCGTTCTTTTGTGGCTTCATTGTTTTATTGCAAATATATGTGACATTTGTGTTAATAAATATTTTTTTTACTTGTGTAAAACGATTAAAAAATTATTCCAAAGCTTAAATAAATTAGTTTATAAAAATTTATACCCGAATAGCTATTACACTATCATAATTGATTTCATTACCTTTACTATGATCGATAGTTTCTTTTATATATCTCTCGTGTACATTCGTGAAATTGAATTCTAGATAAGATGCGATTATCAATTTTATTCAGAATACTCTGTTATTATTAGTTAATTTAAGCATCGTTTGTCATTTCCTTTCATTATAATAAAAATAAAATTTCTGTATATTCGTAACGCGCGAAAAAATATTTTATGTGTGAAAATACTCATTTTCATTTTTATAAAATATAAATATAAATTTTCAGATATAAAACAATAAAAAATCCTTCGCTTTTAAATAATTTACAATTACTTTTTACGTCATTTATTTATTAGACAGAGAACAATAAGGAATGAATATTAAACTTCTACTAATTAATCGTAATTTGAATTGAATCTAATTTACATAGCTCGAGCAATATATAAGTTTAATATTTTTACAATAATTTAGTAACATATTACTAGTTATTACGGTTTAATAAATTTATTAATACATTCATTTTTCGAGAAAAACTTTCATTAAATAAATATATATATATATATATATATATATTTTTATTTTAAGATTCCCGATTGATATCGATTATACAAATTGTCCTTGAGAAAATTTGATTTATACGTACAATTTCTTATTGGTAGCTTACTACAGATTGTGAGTAATATATTCGGTAAATATATATATATATATATATATACTGAATCATCAATATAAAGGCAAATTTTCTAATTTTGTTAAGAATTATAATTATAAAATAAATTATAAAAAGAATTTTACATATTGAATTTATATTAGCTGTCACTAATAACTTTGGTTGCAATATAGTTATTATGAAAAGCTAATTTACATAGAATACAAAGATATCAAGAAAAATATTGATAAAATATTTAGAAACTCTATCATTCATAAGTTATAATATAAATTGATTATTATAAACATTTAATGCTAAACAATACAAATCTAGACTTTATAATCAAAATTTATGTAGATAAAATAACTACAACAATTACGTTAGATAATGAGGGTAATAGGAGAATTAAATCTTTTAGTTAACTTAAAAAAAAAGAAATTAAAAAATTTAGTTACACAGTTTATTTACTGCGTAGGCATTGAATTGAATGTAAAATATATTACAGACGAAAGCAAAAGTGATCCTATTAATTATAATAATATTTCATATTTTCTTCAAGACTTTAAATAAAATTTTAATTTTACTAGCCAATAGTCAAACTATACTTAGCGGATTTCATCTATTATTTAAGTATTCACAGGTATATTAAAAATTATAAACAAAAACATATTACTACTCTTTCAAATATCTATAATGGTTAAACAAAATAATTTGTCGTGGAAACAATTACTAATATCATCTTTAAGCATCAATAATGTTAGACTTGTTAGTTGTTATTTTTAATAGGTGATAGCAGTTATTAATATGAATGAAAATCAGACAGAAATAAAAAATGATAAATCGAATGTAAACAAAAAATAATCATAATTCGAGTGCATGTCGTTCACCCAAAAAAAAAAGCGTATAAAATCAAAATAAAATGTCATCAATTCTCTAAAGAAACAAGTCTTTTATAAACCTTTTTTTGGAAAATTTTTTAAAAAATTTTTAAAAATAAACCTTTAGATGAGGTTTTTTAAGCTATTTTTCATTTTATGGAATTCAGTTTGACATTGATTATCAATTAATTGTTGGTTTTTCAACAATTTTTCAAAAATGCAAATCTTTAAATAAATATTAATAATAAAATTTATTTGAAATCTTACTCACAGGTGTTATTCATCTTTGCTTTACTAATGTGTTTCGCAAATATCAAAATAAAATATTCTAATTATCAGTTATTTGTGATCTGTATATAAACTTCTTACATTTAGTTCAAAACAGAGTGAAACAGTGGTTTCATTATAATAATTGAATATTTTCACATCAATTGTCCAATATCAAAGATAGAAATAAAGTCATTTTATCTATATAGCAAATTTATATATAGTTTTTACTGATATTTAAGCGTAAAAAAATATTACTTGAATGAAAAATAATTATCTCTCTAGGTATTGAAAATTTGTACTCAAAATATCATGAGTAACTTCATTCAAATTTATTATATTATCATTAATCGCTTAAATGATAATACAAACCATTAATTGGATAGTTCTTTATTTTTATGATGCGTCTATATTCAATTACTTTAATGTATTGTTTATGGCACGCATCGATCACAAATGAGAATTCAATTGTAACGAATATTATTTTTACTGAAAATTTATCTTACAAACGAACTATTTTATTGGTTCATAGACGATTTACGATATTCGACAGAATCTAAAGATATATAATAAGCATACATTCTTCAAGTTTATTACATAGTAAATGCATTTAAATATATATTTTCAAGCAATTTTTAATTGCGGAAATTTTATATTTTTCTATCTTAAAATTAAATTAACTAAAATTAATAAAATCAACAATTTACTGGAAAGTATAATTACTATACTTATATAATTTTCATAGATTTTTGTATTAAATAGCAAGATACTAAATCCTTATTATAACAAAATTCCTTATAAGCAATGCATTCAAAATATTATAATACAAATATTTAATTTAATAAAATATCGAAATTTAGTAGAGATAAAATATTTTAATGTAGCAACTTCATATGGTTAAATAATGTCTCTATAATTTTTGCATTTTAGATTTTAAGATGATCACTTTAGATAATTATCTTGTGGTTACTCCATAAGACACTATTGATTTTTGAATCTCTAAATGTGTAACCAAGTGTTAAGTTGAAGAATTTATTGGATACTGAGTTTACCGTTACATTTTATAACAATTAAATTTCATAAATTATTAATTATATTAATTATACTAGTTTAAATTATTTTTTTATTTATATATTATTTTATTTATAACTAAGGATGTCACAGAAAATTATCTAATACATAAATTCAATGAATTAAACTTATTTAATTTAAGATATAGATAACAAAAATATGTTTATGAATCGACAATGTATTAATACATTAATTTTTGAACAATTTTTTTGATTGGTTTGACTTCTTCCTAAATGGTGTCATGTATGCATGTGGCATTTTAAATAAATCCTGCAAAAAAATACAAAACTAAAATTATAATAAAATTCAATAATTGAATACATTTTAATTGTATGTTTATTTATGATCAATAACATGTTGGTTTTAATATATCACATAAAAACTTTACAGTTTAGGGTACAAATAAGTATATTACGGAACAACAAAATATTTGCCCAAAGATTGTTTAGATATTTACCGTATCTTTTGAAGTTTTTGAAGATTTAGAAGCTTTTTGCGACAATAAATCATCAAAAAGTTTGTCACTGTATGCATGATTATCATTCTGTATTAAAAAAAAAAAAACAATATTTTACACATAATTATAATTTATATTCACTTAATTATTATTGTTCAATCAATAGTTAATATTTCATTGAATTAGCAAAAACATTTTTTTTGTATTTTATAAATATTGTATAATATGATTTACGATATAAATTTTATAATTAAATAAAATAAGAAATTGTTCGATCTTTTTGCGCATAAAACTAATTTGTTTTCAATCAATTATTAAATTTACAGTTAGAATTTTATAACTACTTGTTACATATACTTATTTTATATTTATTCTACTTTATATTACTTTTATAAAATTATCTTTTTATTTAATAATAGTAAATTTATTTATTTTAAATTTATTTATTTTGTATTTATTAATTTTGGACATTTTATTATTAATAATTTAAAGTCAAAATATTAACTTGTTGAATCGTAGAAATTTATTCTCTTAATTAAAAAAATCAAATTAGTTAAGTATCAATATATATGAAAAATTAATAAGACAAAAATATGTTTAACATAGAAAAATATAAAGGAAAATCAATACACGTTTTTTAAATTATTCAAATAAACCGATTATTTATTTTAAAAGATTTAAAAAATGCAGTAATTTATAAAATAATTGTATGCCACTTTTTAAAGATATTGTTTCATAAAAATTACAGTTCTAATTATATATTAAAAGATAAAATTGTTATATTTTTATTTTTATTATTAGATAATTTTATACAGTATAAAAAAGTATTTAATTATAAAATATTTTTAACATGCTCACATTAAATTAAACATAATAAAATTAGTAGTTTTATAGAATCTATAAGCATTTAAGTGTATTATATTATTTTATTTATACTAGTAAAGCGATATTTGTTTTTTTTTATTCAAATTTTTAACACGTTAATATTTACGATGTATATTATGTATTATATATTTATATTTATTTTCTAAATTCTATAATTTCATTAACGAAGTCTGTTTTTACTTCATTATATTCATTAATACTTTACTTTTTCGTTATACAAGAATTTTATTTTGTAATTAATTAATGCAATTTTTTAAAGTATTTTTAAATAATATGCAATTTTGAAATTTTGCTAATATGCGATTCAATAAAAGGAATTTAATCAATCAGAAAAGGATTTGTATTATTATATTTATATAATTATTATAATAGAATATTATTATATTTACTTATAAATAATAGAAATAATCCTAAATATTGCTTTTAGTATAAATTAATTGAGGAATACATAAAATATTACTTTTTAAATTACAAAGCTGGTTTGTTTATTCATTAAATCAATTCTAGAAATTTAATATATATAATTTATGTGAATTCTATAATAAAAAAGATGTAAGCACAAAAATTACAATATAAAAATTATCGTTTACGGTATACACATTATTACTGAGATAATCTGATAATAGAATTGTAAACTTTTTTGTAAAATAATTGAAGAAGATTGAATGAAAGATATATTAATTTTTTTGAAAAATATTAAGTTATTTTAAAAATTTTAAAATATTTTCCATGTCTCGTTAATAATAAAAAATTATTTAATTGACAGCCGATTCCTTAGAATTATAAAAATATTTATTTCTGAATTTGATCAATTAAAATTTCAATATTATATCGGGATACTATTTTATTGTCCTTATTGTTTCTTGCAAATTTACTAATTTGGAGGATTTAATACTCGTCCCTTGGAACAAAAATAATTTAATTTTAATATTACCTATAATGTATGTATCTACATCATATGCACCTATAATATGATATATATATAAATATATATTAATGAATTTTAGTAATGCACATACTGTTTCAGGTATGATTGCTTTTAAATTAACTTCATCATCCGATTCATCAGTATCAAATAAATCAAATGAATAAATAGATTTATTACAAGAACTTTTCGATAACTGCTTCTAATAATAAAATAAACATGAAAGGTAATTATAATATTTATTAACATTTAATGTAACTTTAATTTCTTACCTTATTGGGAGATTCAGAAATGATATTTGATTCTTTAGACTCGCATTCATCATCATTTCTTGAATAAACCAATTTCTTTTGTGAATTCAAAGGCTGTATTGCATATGAAACAAAAAATATATATTTAATCATCAAAATATATTATATAAGAGTATGAATTAATTTGTTACTTTTCTATTAATCGACGAAATTTGTGTATAACAATCATTGGAACTTTCCACTGTATTATCTATTACATTCTCTTCATTTTTAAATGATTCTAATTTTGCTTTAGCACTTTTTTTTTTCAATTGCAAATCTTCAATTTTTACGACTAATTCAGATTGTTTTTTATTTTTTATTAAAATAATATGTTGATATTTCTTAAGCTCAGAGGTTGATTTTTTCAAATTATCTTGTAATCCTTTATTATTAGACAATTCTTTTTGTTTTACTTGATTCGTTGCTTTTAATTTACTAAGATTTTGTTCAGAACTTTCTATTTTCTTTAACAATTTTTTTTGATTTTCTAATTTGGCTAGTAAACTGTTAAATTCTTTATGCAAATCGTTTTCATCTTTCGAAAATTTAGCTTTTGCAGTTTCTAATTCAAAATTAATTTGATTTTGTTCATTTTTAATATTTATAATATTTTCTTCAAGTATTTTTTTTGACAACTCGTTAATTTCTCGTTTTTTTGTTATCTAATATAAATTTGTATTTAAAAATATAATTTTTTCCAAATATTAATACTCAAACTTTTTATAACATATAAATTTATTATAATTGAATTTTTTATATACACATACTTCACTTAAAATATCCATATATTTACATTGAATTTTTTCTAAATCTTCTTGTAATGCAGTGTGTTTTCGTCTAAAAAATAAAAACAAAACTAACTTCATAATACTAAAATATGAAAATGTATGACGAAATTTGTATTTTTATCTTAAATACGAACTCCATTAATAATAATTCTGATTCTAATTTTGATACAGATTCTTTTTTTTCTTTTAAACTTCCGTTGTTATTATCTATTTCCTAAAATTAATTTTAATCAATAAAATATTTTCCCATTATATTTCAAAATTAGTTAAAATTAATTATGTCTACTTGAATTTTATTATTTTTTTGTTGTGCTAAATCATTTATTTCTTGTTTGGATTGCGTTTGAAATACCTCATCATCTATCTCTAATTTCGTGATTCTATAAATAAATATAAATATTAATTTAAATA
>JAPYYT010001191.1:0-30485 GCA_030522565.1 Ceratosolen corneri
CCCGCCCACCCCCCACCCCCTTTGCCGCGAACATCTCTCTCGCTTTCTCTTTCTCGTTTGCGCGTGAGGGCGATGTCGTTAGTTCCCTCCTAGCGGCATCCTGTCCGGGAGCGAGCGCCTGGCGCGGACGCGATAAGACACGTCCGACACTTTCCGGGCGCGGAGACCCGCGCCGCCGTCCTGCTCCCCTGCTGATATCGCGGGAGCAGCAGCCGCCGCCACCGGCATCCTCGCCTCAGCCGCGAAAGAGAGGGAAATGGAGAGAGAGCGAGGGAGCGAGAATTTGGGAGGGGCGGGTGGGGGTGGGGTAGGGGCCGCGTGTTCGCGGACGGACGTAGGCGACGCGGGTCCGAGGACGGGGTTCTAAATTTTCCCCCGAAAGTCCGCACATCCCGCGCGATAATTACACTCTGAAAATTTGGAAATTGTCCAGTGCGCGGATACGGATATATGCACTGGCTCTGCCAAGCTGCTGTTGTTGCTGCTTTTGCTGCTTCGATTCTCTCGTGGAGGTCAGCCTTTAATATTTGCTAGGTAGGCGGGGGAGGGTTGGATGCTGCAGGTTATTAGTGATTTTTCCTCCCAGCTGTTTGTATTCTTAATAATCGAGCTGAACCCGAAAGAGCGTAACTTTCTTAGTCGAGCTTGATATATAGCCAAGTTGAAATCTTGGGTCGAGTGAATCTCATTAGTGTCTGCGGCTAATCATCTTGAATTACTCGACGATGATCCCTTCTAATCCCACTGCCCGCTTCATTATATTGAAATTTTCAATTTCACAGTTATTCTTATTTGCTACGGGACTGAAACAAACTCGGCTACATAAGCTTTTGTTTATTAGAATGGAGGTTAGAATGATTTCCTCAAGCTTAGAAGTATATTTCTGGTAGATTATTCCGAAAGCTTACTTGTTTCGTGAGCGTTCGGTAAAATAGAAATCTGAAAAAATGTGAAGTAACGTGAAAGAGAGGAATGTATAAGCTTTCGTAATTAATTAATATATTGATGGAACAAAAATGCTGTACGACATTGAGAAGATTTTGTATACTTAATTAATAGGATCGCAAGAATTATTATTGGCCAGTCGTAATGTGCCTTATTATCGACGCCAATTCATTAACAATGCAATAAAAATAAACCAGTAATGGAAGTTAATTTTTATAAAACATTATGAGAAAAAATGAAAGCCTCGTTTTTAATAAACTTTAATTATCTTGAAAGTTTAGTTATGAGAGAATGTAAGAGGTGCCAGTAGATCGAGGCGCAGTTAAGCCAGACGCGTCATTTATTAAGCTTCCGCTCACGCATACTTCCACTCGTCTGAAGAATTGCAATCATGCGCTTTTACTTCTTGCGTATAAAAATCCTCGATAAATGATTAAAAATTGACTTGTGGTTTGGAGCGTAAGTAAATAAATAATGAGTTGCTATTGGAGGAGTACGCCAGGTTTCTCGGAAATTAACCTGATATATATATATATATATATACAATGGTGGAGATACTTGTATCAGCATGCCGATCATGAATAGCGTTTCGTTGAATTCTCGACCTAATGCAGTTTTCCTACCATTTCCCAATAAATAAATTGGAACACTAACTTTTCTATTGGTCGATTTGAACAAATAATGGCATTTCGAGAAATTCTATCCCGCCGACAGATTATTTCTACCGCTAACTTTTCAATTTAAAGTTTCCGTTTATTAAAATCATCCATAGCCGTCGTCTCTCTCTCTAGCCCCAAGTTGAGGCGCGCAGCTAGCTGTCTTTCTCAGGCCCATCTTTTGAAATTCTTCGTCCTTCGATTTCTTTCGGACGAAAGATTGACTCGAATTCGGTGGAGGGAGATTTAGAGAGATAGGAAAACACAGTGAGAAAGAGAAGGGTAAAAGGATGGAGGAGGAGGAGGGACAACAAGAAGGAAAAGCTGACGCAAAGAAATGCGAGAGTCGGAGGAGGAGGAGGAGAGTGGCGGAGGGGGGTCGGGACGGGGGTGACGGCCGAGGGAGGGATTGAGGGCGAGTGCAAAAGAAAGTGGGGAGAGCGGGGGCGGGGAGGGATTGCGATCAAAGCCATCTGTTGCATTGTCCCGGCAATTAGGAGGCGACAGCTGAGTCCCACCGTACTTACTTCTTTCAGGGGCTCTCAACCTTGCGGAGTAAGATCAGGGCCGAGTTGAACTTTTGAGGATTAGTGGCGAATTCCTATAAACTTGTCATAGATGTGCAAAATAATATTTCACCTGTTTCTCTTTTTATAATTGCAACACCGAGGCCCTGTCATCTTATAGGTTATTGTTCTGTTGGGGATATTATTGGCGTAAAATTGTCATCGCACACACGCAAATCTTGAACAATTTAGAAAGTATGAATTTTATTTCTTTTTATCTATTGCGATTTTTCAGCAAAGCCAATTCTTTAAGTTATAATCTAATAAACAAAGCCCAAAGTGCCTTAAAGATGCCCCCGCAGATGAAGAATGAGGCAATTAGCATAACAAACTATTTTGCTTTTATTTAAAATAGCACCGTTCACTCTATCCAGTGAAATCTTCGTTGCCTTATTTTTGTTACGACATATATATATATCGTGAATATTATTAATTAGAATTATTATCATTTGTACATTTTATGTCACTTTTTAATATCGTACTTTTTATAACGCCAATTACTTATAACCTCGTACTTATTTAATTGTAGAGGATTATATTATGGCAGAAGCCTTTTTTCCATCTTCTTATATTATGAAATTTCCTATTTTCCTTATACTATTTAAAGAACATTGGGTATTTAAAGTGGTGTGTGTATATTAGTTTTACCGCAACCGCTTGAAACACTCAATGTAACTCTCTACGCAAGCGTTTTTGTTTTGAAAGAAGTTTAAAGTCTAGTATTCGTAGCGAGTAAAAATGACAGAAAGTCAACTGCAAAGCATTAAAGAGATCAATAAGATTAATTTGCTAATTTCAGATCAACGTCAGATCTAATTCGATATTCAATATATATAAATGGACTATTCTGTTAAAGTGTTTTTAATATTCACGTTCGAATTGCCTACAAATTACATTTAAACTACAATTGTCCATTAAATTTTCATGCCATTTGAGCCAATTTTGATTTGCATCAATAAATGCATAAATACTGTAGTATTTACTATGCTTCAAAATCTCAATCTCGAAATTGGTCGACCTTGTGATAGACGTAGTCCATCTGTCACACGCCATCTGTTACATTTATATACATATACATATACATATACATATATATAAACTATTAACATATTGGTCCTGCGCTAATTCGTGTCCATATTTTTAATTCCCTAATGAAAGTAACCTTTTATTTAATTTAAGCTAAAATATTCATAAATTGTATATTAAAAATCCACCATTGATATCAAATTATACTGCACGCTGCTTGTTTATTGTTATAAATTTTAATTTGCAAATGCAATTAGTATAAAACCTATGCGCAAGACAATTTGCAAAATTTATGTTTCCTTATTGTTACGAAGATACACGATCTCAGCATTCTTACGACAAATACCTCTATGAGCTTAATTTTTTCATCAACAATTTCTATTACACTATATAATAGATTGCAATTTAAATGCATACTGTTATACCAAAAGGTTATAAATAACCAAAGGACTCGAAAATATAAAGAACTGGACTCATATCCCACCAAATAGTTAATAATACACATAATTTAACGGATAATTATTAATTATTATTGGTCTTGGTTGGACTGCTGGATGTTGATTGGCGAATGTGTATTACTATAACGGCTATTGACGCATGTCCAAAAGTAAGATGCCTTTTTGACTTGAAAGGAAATATCTTTGGGCGATTAGTGGAAAAGCAGCTTGGAAAACTCATGAGCGTGAACGTCATGGCTTATCGGAACAATCCGCATTGCCAGGGCGCCGAGCATACCCTAATGATCACCGAGTCATTCGCCAAGCAGGCCAACCACCTACACATCGTATAAAAGAAAAATCGCGATAAATTGCGGCCGCCAGGATTGAAAAAATAAAGGGCCAAAGGGCCAAGCGGTAATCTTATCTGGGCTCGGTGATAGCTACCCGGGCGCATACATAAAACCAGGATGAGCTCGAGGATCGCTGCGGGAAGTAACAGCTGCTACGGGAATACGGTCGCGCTCGCCCAGCCCAGCCATTTCCGTCACCTTTCCCGGATACACCCACACGCGCCCACACGTCTTACCCTCGATTCCTTACACGAGTGAAAATTGGCCCGGACTTGCGGCGATTGATCTCCCTACCCTGGGAGGAAATACGGGCAAACAGAGGGCCGCCCTGGGAAACTGCAGCCAGACCCGCACTGGATCTCCTTAACCAGACACTTTAAATGTTTATCGTGCCACGCGACTTTTCCTTTCCATGCAATGTCCTTCATCGAGTTCTCCGTTACACCCAAAGGGTGAGCAACACTGTCCGTTTCCCTGCTTATCAAGCCAATAATTGATTGTATTGGGCTGTGGCTGTGAATTGGCGGCGTCGCTCATCTTCGTATTTATCGTTTGAAGTGTGCACTTTGAGATGTGCGCTTCCAGATTCAATCGAGTCTTCGCCTCCAATCTCAATAATAACCTGGAATTCTGCGCGAGACTTTTATGAAGCTGGCTGCAACATACAGCCCGATCGTTCAAAAGTTATCAGAGGTAAAGTTGAATAAAGTTCGAAAGGTTGAGTGGCCTTTAATTGCACTACATATATAGATGTGGAATAGGCGCGCGCAACAGCCCAAGATTTATTATATCCATCCGAATGAGCTTGGATTAGGAAAGATTTGCTGCTGCTTATTGATCTTAAAGTTGATCTTAAAGTCCTCGGTGCGAGATGACGAGTAAGCCAAGGATCGAGGGTCACTTCGTAATCGACGAAATCACGCTAAATATCTTCGGCAATTATCGAAAATGCCAGAGCACATCTCGGAAACATCGTGGCCATAATTAGTGGGGCTGCTGCTACCCGTTGATTATCCTTGTCGCAAAGTCCCGCGGGTGGCGCGATTACGCGGTTCCTCGCGGCTTCCCCGGGGAAGCCGGAGACGTGGAGCCTTGCAAGTTGGCCTCGGCGCAGCTGCGGCAGTCGCTCGCTCCGATTGCGTATTACGCTTGTCGCAAGCGTGTCCGAAGGATTGCCTTGTGTAAAGCAAGGGGAAGCGGGGGGCCAAGCCGGTGCTCCCGAGGACGTCCCTCTCTCTCGAGCGCTCTGACCCTCTTGGCTTAACACCCTCGACTCGAATGCTTGGACAAAGTGACGATAAGTTGCTCGGCTCTCGGAAGCTCCTCTCCTTGCTCGCGATGGCCAACGAAAATGTAAACATTCGGCTGCTGAGATGCCGAGGATGTTCAAGAAATCTGAAGAGTCCACGGTTCCCATCTCTGCTCGGCTGTTTTTTTTTTTTTTTTTTTTTTTTTTTTTGGCGATTTTTCAAGCCGTTCCTCGGGTCGCTTAAAGCTTCAAGAAGATCATAGAATATGATTTAATTGGATCGAGCAAAGCGCGAAAATTGCGCAAGCAATGAAATTCGATGTCTTTTCTCGTTTTTGTTTTGTTTCGTTTTGGAGGAGGAGGAGGAGGAGGTGTTGCATTTGTTTTCTCCTTTGGCTTTGCGAGGAGCCGGTTAAGGTTGCTTTAATCGTGACAAGGATTTCTTACTAATTTGTCGTTCTGAAATAAGCAAAGCAAAGCAAATGAAACAGCAGGTAAATGCGTGAAAGAGGCGTTTGTGCCCGATCGCGTGTATATTATGAAATTGTGCTTTCCAAGTGAAATAATAGTCTAATAATTACGCGGAACGATTAATATCTTGGGAGCGTTTAATCGGCAACTGCTTCTTAGCACAAAAGTCGAGCATTTTCCCGTAAATCGCTTAGAAAAATCACTCTTTCATTCTTGTTGCGAGGGGCGTTCCCAGGGTCATCTTTATCAAAAGATAAGTTTAAAAAGAGCTTTAGCCGAATACTTTTTGAAATTTCTTGCGAATGGTTGAACAAAGTGACTTTTAAAGGTGCCTCGAAGAACGTTTCTATCGGGAAAGCTTGACGCGCTCAAACATGGCTCCCGGCAACACTGAAAGTTCAGCTAACAGGTAATTACCTGCTACCATCAGATGGCTATGACACAGCCTCCACTATCCCTCTTCTGCCCCCCTCCTTCCTATTTCTCCTCGACCCACGCACTCTTCCCTCTCCCTCTCGCTCTCTCCGCCTCGCAAGCCTCCTACGCTCCTGTACGTAGAGCTTGCAAATGCATCGCGCTTACCTTCCCTTCCCTTCCTCCTCAGGCCCTCGGCGTTCCCCTCTTACTCTTCCACCTCCCCCTACCTATTACTCCAATCTACTTTTGACGTTTGCAGTGTAGTGATGCCGAGCCCCCGAGATTGCCACTCACAATCGCTCTTGTTTCCAAAATCCTGCACTACAACTCTGCTTTTTTTTTTCCTCTTTTACTCTTTCTCATTCTTATGTTTGCTTTCATATTTGTAGTTTTGGTTTTTTGGGGAGAGCAACGGTTACGGCGTTGCACTAGAGGCGTTTAATAATAAAAAAGAAGGAAAAAGAAATTGTCACAAAAAATCAGTTTAAATTAATTTCGCCCTAAATACTTGGATATTTAATGAAATACTTGTTATTAATTAATGTTATTATACTGATTAATACAATATGTTGATAAATAAATATGGGACTGAAGCGCGAAAGGTGTTTGGCTCAAGTAGTGGAGAAAACATTTGTACGCCCGTTATAATATATGAAATTCTCATGAATTAACATTCGTATTTAATGGCCTAGGAGGTTCAAAAAAAAAATCCACTTTCAGGTAGCCTAGGAATACGAAAAAATAATTAAAATTATATGCATATATATACGGCATCTCTATTCAGCATCTCTTTATATTGTATTTATATGGCCGCAGGTTGCTCTTGTCGTTGATATTTTCCATTTTTCTTCACCTCGAAATGTCTTGCGCTGCGCAGTTCTCTACTCCGTCAATTTTTTGATTGTTGTGAGAAACAAAGAGCGAGCTTCTCTTAAAAATCGAACAACATCGTCGACAGAAGGTGCTCGAAAAATGGTAATTGCTTTCTTGACGAGAGCATACGTCTTGTGCTTATTTATAATAGTGCCCATACGTAGGTATGGTAGCGCGCAAAAATAGCAATGTACGCTGATGACGTCAAGAAAGTTAACAATAAGAGCTATTAACCATGAAAGTGATGAGCTCAAAAACATTTGGCATTTTCAACTGCGACAATTTACGTAAACAAAATCATGAATCTCATTACAGTTATCGCATTAAAAGTTGCAGACTTTGATTATGCCATCGAATGCTTACATTATTTTAATATTATCGAAATTTCTCGTCCACGAAGTATAAAAGTATAAGTAATATTTTGTTATAAGGAAGATCTATCGTACTACCGACATTTTGAAATTCAATGTTTCAATCGAAATAAGTGTTTCAAAAGTCTCCTATTTTTAATGCAAAACCGAACGTTCATTAAGCATGCGTGAACAATTTTCATGGAAAATTTCAGTTTACTAGTATTATCAATTTATCAGCAGATAATGAATTATAGGCATTAAAACTTCTAGAGTTACACTACGGCTTTAAAAGCGATGGAAATTGTGCAAAAAAATAAGCACAAACTGACTCGTCTAGTACAGGATTTTAAAGAACTATTTCCTTACGATCTGTGTTGTTACACCTGAAATGAAATTTGCCAACTTTTTCACCTCGAGTTTAAAATACCACATATTACAATATACGACGAAAAAACAGTTGCTTCGGTGATTATTTTGCGTACGAAAGAATTGGAATTCAAAATTTCCGTAAACACGATGTAGTTCAATCCGAAATAAAATATTCCACCTCAAGTGGATACGATACTTTGCGTCAGAGGACATAAGCCTCGGATAGAACTGTATCTCGTCAATGAGATGAGTAAAAATGTCCTTGAAACTTGAGCTCGCCCGAGAAGTCGATCCACGTTCAATGAGTGCAATTTGAGGAATAAGCTTGTGACTTGGTCGACACTTCTAATTTGCCAATAATTTGTCACGAGGTCAAGTGACCAAGTCTCGCCCCTCCAACACCTCAATCAATCTATCACTGGGATATTCGTCTTCTGCGAGGGCGGCTAAAGGTATCGCACTCTTAAAAAAGAAGAAGAAGAAGAAGAAGAAGAAAATGAGCCTCTTATTACAAGGGCATTTTCAATAAACGTGAGCCTCGGTAACAAGTATATATAGAAAGTAATTTAAGTTGGAGCGGAGCGGTTGGCCCAGTTGGCCAATTCTTAAGCTCGACAATCGGTCCCAAAGCAGCCAGCGGGGCCCCCCCTTTCCCACACTCGCCCGAAGCAAAAATTCATCAAACCACAGCGACAAAGAGCGCGTGCAACTGAATTGAGGCGAAAGTAAGGATGAAAGAGGCAGACGAGGTGGTCGCGCACCCACTGCCAGCGACTCCCCATTTACCTCTTTAACTGGCTTTTACTTTACGTATCCTTGGCTGCTCGGCAAGGGGCGACGACGATCAATCGCCCCAGGCATTTATGGTATTGTCATACGGTGGGATGCACACTGCCAAGACTCTCGTGGCAGTGGCGCGCTCGGTGATGCTGCGGCTTCCATTATATTGCTCAGACTGCGCCACCACTACTACCCCCCCTCACCACGTGACTCTCCTCCCGTTATCAGCGTGTCTACGCCAGCTCTTCATTGTTTCCCGTGCAGGTACACACAACCCTTCCTCCCACCCCACTCCCCACTCCCCACCCCCGTGGCCCCTTCGCATCCGCCGAGCATTGCGCGTGATAACGTGCATAATGCCTGGGCGCGCGTGGGTGGTGAAACGAGGGAAAAACGGAGAGGCCGAGCGGAGCTTGGAAAAAGGAGGAGGCCTTTGTGGGAGCTGTCAGGGCCTTTTTCCATCCGGGCCAATAATTGTATATTTCTTTGGGAATTTTAAATTAATCCGTCCTCCACGTCCTCTCCCCACAGCCTCGCTCCCGCATTACGCCAAGGAGATATCATTCTCTCTCTACCAGCTATGCGCGCTAATCGAATATAATATTCAGAATATCAATGAGCGTCGATTTATCTTGACAATATTTTCCATGGATATTAATGGATATTAATATTCCTCGCCGATGTGATCAAGACATTGGCTTGGCATCGTCCTTAAACACGTTGTATTTACACGCCGGCAGTTTCATTTAATTCGACCTCTCGCCCCCCCCCCCCACCGAACCTCCAGCACCGTGACCACCGAGCTTGGCTATTTTATCTATTAGAATAGCTCTTATCCGGCTACATTTGGGTGAAAAATTGATAGGCTATCTGTCTTGAGGATATAACGCTCTCGTAGCGAGGAGCATAAAGGATAAAAATGATAGAAGCAATTTTTGCAAAAGACTCGCGTCTTTAAGGGCCATTTATAATGTGCGCCAATTACGATTGGACGCTTATTCTTTTATTATTTAACGAAGCCTTTGCGAATTATTCCGCTGACCTGTCAAATTGTTTTCGGGGCTTGATTGACGAGAACCACCGTTTCCCGCCCACGCCTCCACCTAAATTTATAGTTTATAATTTACATAGATCCATACAACAAGGCACGCAAACAAAATATCCTCTTACATGCTTATGTATGGAGCATGGACCTATCGAGTTTTCTTTGTTGCCCTTAAAAATACTCGAGGCTATTATAAATTACTACTTCTATCGATCAATAATTTAAATCGGCACTTCTCCTTTATTCGAAAATACCTTACATTTTAATATCGCTCTCGCTCACATATATATGTGTATATATATTATCTAATACTATTATATAATGGGTAAATATTTTATTCGTTTGTGTCATATTAACGAGGAAACAATTGTAAAACAAAGTTTCTTCTAAATTATTAGCTTGCTCCACTATATTCTTGTAAATATATTTCATTAGTCCAATATTAATAAGCAATTTGGATTATTTACATTTTAATTATTAAATTAAATAGATTTAAAGCTGTATTTGTTATATTTATGGAAAGCTTTTGAAGCTCGCGAAGGGATTCTAATGCGATAAAAGGAAAATTTTCCTTAGCGAACTGCAAACTGTAAGATTACTTTTATCTGCTGTGTAAAGCATATTCATTCGCGATAAATGTGAATTGACTTTATGTATCATAAGTATCTCTAACGAGGTGTTTTTGAAAAAAAAAAAAGAAAAAAAAAAAAGGTATTATTATTGAAAGCTTTTCCGTTATTTCGAAAATTATAAATAGACGCAAATATTCCGCCACAAATATCAAACAAATCAAAAAGGCCGATTAATGCAAAAGAAAGCATGAAAAAATCTCTGGATAATTTTCTGTATTTTTTGCGCACCTTTTCATAGTTTTGAATATTATGCTGGATAAATTGAATTCCATTCCTGAATAAAATGAATGACATTTGATATTTATTCAGCAAATGACATACCCCACATACACGTGTTTCTTAAGTTTCATTTCCATTTCATATCATCTGTAATACAACATTCATTTTTTTGGTCATTATTTTTACTGTTATTTATACATAAAATCTATATCACGAAAATAGGATGAGAAAATTCCAAGCCTAAGGTCGTAGCTGTCGTAAGTAGACATCGGCTTTATTAAATTAATCCTTTTTAAATTACGTGCCAAAGCTTCGTAATAAGCCTCATACCCGAACATACTTCATTATAAAAATGTCAAGGAATCTACTGCGGTCCCAAAAACATTGCCTAATTCAAGTTTTTTCGAGCAGTTGACGCAACTGCACACGAACTTTTCATTACCGCAGCTCTTAAATATACTTGCTTCGCGTCCTCGTCCTTCCCCTCCCTCCTCCCCCTCATCGAGCACATATGGTAAGTACGATGGTGACCAGCCCCGAAACCAGCCCCTCCCGATCGAAAATCGAAGCCTCGCTAGTGACCGTGGGCACGTTGTGTGCAGGTGCCGCCCGCGAGCCAAGCTGCCCGGACAGTCGTTGCTCCTCCTCGCCATCGCCGTCCTCGTCGCCGGGAGCCCAGCAGCAGAGCCGTGCCCAGCACGGCCAATCACAGCAGCAGCAGCAGCAGCAGCATCAGCAGCCGACTCGGGCGGCCTCGAGCTCCTCGTCCGGGCGCTCGGGGGACAGCGACGACCAGGCGCCGCTCCAGTCGGTGAAGAGCGAGCGCGAGGCCCCGGAAGAGCGTCCACGGGACAAGACGGGCAGCGGTGGTGGACGCCGCCTCGCGGGGATCCTCGCCACCCACACGAGGCTCAAGCGCCTCCTCGGAACCCTCGTCCACTTCGCCATGGACATATCGTCGGACACCGGGGAGGCGGTGCGCGCCCTTGTCCTCGGCCTCCTGGTGCGTTCGTCGTTAATTTTTTTTATTCAAAGTATTATCTTTAGTAGTATTATCTCAAAGTATTATATCTATCTAGCGAGATAGATATCGCGTGCAGAGGGTAAACACTTAGTTGGGCGTGAGGTGGGGCGGGTTCTGCCAGGCGATGAGAGCTTTGTCGTCGCCTCAGTAGCTTCATAAATTTCAGCAAAGTAATAATCAAATTGATTTTCTTAACACCTTATCATATTTAAAATAACTGTGACGCTAGCCGCATGCGATTTACAAAAAAAGAATAAATATTTTTTATTCCTTTTCTTTTCTTTTTTACCGTTAATGCTGTTTTGTAGTCGTCACAAGAGTCACTACCTCACCAAATAAAGATAATGGTATTTCGGAAAATTTTTTTTTTTCTCATCTTTACACAAGATTTTCTCTTGTCGTTTAAGATCATTTATTTAGTTTTCAAATGTACAATTATGGATATTTTTCATTGTATTTATTGCGAAATGAACAATGAATAACGTGTAATTGCCAATGTTGGTTAGATTAGTTTTTCAAGTTTTGGCTGGAAATAAAGAGAGTTTAAATTTCTATCCAATTCAACATAATTATTGTACCAACGATATTTATATTATTGTTAGGTAAGCAAAATTTTTTCCTCGAAAATCAACTTGTCAATTTCGTTAAAATGTACAAAATATCTCGTTAAACGCTCCTGATAATACGCAATTTTCTCATATCTTGGGTAACTTTTGCCGACTATACGGCTATTTAGAGAGTATAGAATGAATATTATCGATCACAAATTGAGTAATCGAACAATCAATTAATTAATTAACGAGCTTACAGCTACGTGTTCATCGCCTCCGTCGTCATCACTTTCTTAGCAGTGCAGAGATGTAGCGCCAATCTGAGCTTCGAGCACTTAAAAGAAAATTGCTTTCAATTCTAAAATGAATAGCTTGGGATGCTCAATTTCGGCATAAAATACCTGGTGATTAGTTAAAGTTGCGAAAGTGAAAGGGAGAAAAGGCATTTTAATCCAGTTGGCTCGCGCGATCAGGCCATTCGTTATGCCATTACGCTGAACCGGCTAAATAAAATCTTTTTTCTCGTACGCACTTTAGAGCGGATCCATGTCGGCCGAGGAGTTCCACTCAGCCCTGCAGGAGGCAACGAATTTCCCTCTACGCGGATTTGTCCTACCGTACCTGAAGCACACTCTGCCATCCTTGCAGCGAGACCTGAGTGCGGCCGCTAGAGCTGACAATCAGGTGAGTAAATGAGAATTTTAATTAAATTCCTAAACGCTTACCAATTAATGGGACGGCTCGTGTGTGTTACAATTAAAGTGACCGGAGGCATTTTTACTTGTATTTCATGGAAATGGAGACGAGATTGAGCCTTGGGTAGGGGGCGAGGTCAATGGTGTGCTAACCGAGATTTCATAAAGTAGGGGAAGGAAGAGGAGCCGAGTGGTTTGACGAAAAAGAGACTTTGCGTTAATTAAGGCATCGTTAAGAGTGATCGTGTAATTGCAATTACATCTATATATTTAACATAATTTAATCATCGGAGTGAAACGATTTACCAAAGCTTCTCAATTCTCGCTCCGTATATATTGCAAATCCTCGCTCCAAATTCACCGGTAATTTATCGACCAACTTCAGATAAATATTTGAGATAAGATTATGCAATTGTGGCCATTAAAGTTCCATATCGCAAATTGAATGGCCCAAGAACTTTGAAAATTTAAAAATACAAAAGCAACGCATAAACGGCACGTAAGATGTACGGGGGGGGGGGGTGAAACAAAAAAGGAAAAAAATTAATAAAGAATTTAGCTCAAGTTAAACAATTGAGATTTATCGACAATAAAATGTCGTCGTTTTCCTTGACATTGTGCGTCCTCCTCGCTCATGCCCACCTTCGATATAAGGCGACAATCTTCGATCGAGCGAGCGACGACTCGGCAACTATAATATAAAAGCAATGTGGCCAACCCACGAGGGGCTGATGGATACTTTATTGGGCTGGTCGGGGCCGCCATAAATCATTGTGCAATGAGTGCAGTTGCTTAATGCATTGCATCAAGGAAATACGCCAATGCTTTGGCAATGCAGAGATATTCTCACGTTCCCGTTATGCCCTCGTTATGCGCTCATTCTCATTCGTCGCGCTTTATATATCCGATGCTCGATTGTCGATAGGACATGATCCTTACTGATTATCCACCTCATGAATAATGGAGGGCGAAAAGTTGCTGTGCTTTGCCAATGGGCGCGCCCCATAAACCTCATAATTAAACGCCTAATGCAGGCTTATTCATAATTCTTTTTCGTCGCTCGAGGGACGATGAATAATTACGAGTGCAATCCTTATGCCGGATAGAGTGGTATTTTTCTTTAGCCTCGCATTATCAATCGCGATGAATTAAAACTATAAAATAAAATTGTGCTCCCGAAGGATCCTTAAAAGGAGATGACTAAACACTCGAGTCCTCTTTCAATCTTATTCACATTTTTCAAAATCACAGTCGAATCATTATTTGTATAATGTATATATATAACTTTTTTTATACTGGTAGAGAAAGATTATTAATATTTACCAACTATTTTGATAGAACTATTATATATTATTTCCAGAGTATTCACAACCCAAGATTGACAATGTTTAAGGAAAGAACTTTTTATTAATATAGTAACTTGGTAGTAAGTAATATAATAAATTTTTCCATGCACTAGAAATTTATAAACACGTGCGCGAGAAAGGAAATTCCATTAGAAAATAACGAATAGACACTTTTACGAGAAATTCCACAGACGGTTGTATAAATAACGGCGTAAATGTATAAATAGGAGTTTAACTAATCGGGCTTTGAACATTTTATACGCCATTCGAACAAAGTAACAAAGTGGTTGCATTTTGAATGGAAAAATGACGAGGAGAAGCGAATAACATCGACGGAATATTTTCCACGTTGTCTGGTGCGTAAATAAAGTAAATATGTGAATAAACGGAATGTAAGCTAATCGAGAAACGTGCAATACTTATTAATCGAGAGCTTCGATGCTATGAATGATTCTGCCTTCAACTAATGTAAACGAGGCTTTGAGAGTAAACGATATTTCAACAACTAGATATTACGCAAGAGTGTACTTTGATAAATTTACTCAATCCAATAGAGATTGACGATGAGTACGGTAATTATCTTATTTACCATGGCTGTAAAGTGTTCGTGTGCGTGAGCGCGTGTGCATGAGTGGATCGGGTACTTAACACTAAAAGTTTAAAATTTATTTCGTTAGAATGAAAGGAAGTCTGTAGTTGATGCACAAACAAATTCTAAAATCTTTAGAAATATATCGTTAAATATTACAATTTATGCATCAATATTATTAATTAATTAAATTTCAATTTTTTCGTTAATTTTGTTGTAATATTGACAGATGATATGATTGATGAGAGTTTGAAAACATTAATAGACAAGTAATTAATTGTGAGACAAAATTTGGTAATAATAATTATTTATTAAAGCACGTAATCGGCAAATTATTTGCATTAAATATGCGCGCTGATCTTTTTGTTTGTTTTTTTTGCTTTTTTGTTCCTTTTGTCCAACATTTATAATGAGTGCTCCAACTAGCAAGTGTAGATATAAATATTTTACTTTGGTAGATTATATTATCAGAATTATTAATACTTAATTAAGGATAAGACGAGGCTTAATTGTATGGAAGGGAAAAAATTAGAAAAGCTTTAAAATATGAAGTATCATTACATCCTAAAACCTGCTATTATCCTCCTTTTAAAACTTGTGCCGTTAAAAGAGTAGGAAGGTTGAGAAGGAGCAATAGTTCTATTGGCAATTTTGTTATTATAATTTTAATGCGAGGATAAATTAGATTGAAAAAGGTATATTCTATATAAAAGGGAAAAAATATTTGAATATGGAAAAGATAATAACCTTTGAATTATAGTAAGGGATATACTTTATTACTTGCTCGTCCAGATGTGGCTTCCATAGGATTTTTAAGTGTTACGATAAATCCAAGTTTAAATAAAAATGATTCGACTTTATTGATTAGTGCATCGGAGGCAATATTATTATTCAGATTAAATGTAATGTAAGCAATGCTCTAACGAGTAAAAAAAATATTTTCCTTAAAAGAATCTAATGCTTTTATTTTATTGGATGTAAGGGGGGCGAATAGACTGAATATAATGAATTCATCGACTAAATGGAATGTTTGTTCTCGTGAGAAAAACTTGCGTCTCAAAGTTGTAAAGCTCGTGCTTTCGAGGCGATGTAGTTTTTTCTTGCTGGCAAGGCCGATTTAATCAGCCTGCGGTGTTTCTCGTATTCCTCCACGCCACGACCATTTGGCAAGGATGTTACTTGAGATCTTCGTATTGTCGCAAACACGCAGAGTATAATAATAATATTCCAAGTACTATGATGTCGAGTGTATAATGTGTGTTGGTTGCTGCATGTTGCCGCAAGATCGGCTTCCTCACCTATTGAAGTTTATTGTCTCTCGACGTGACAGTCTGGCCTCCTATTACTTTAAAACTTGCCATTACGCTGAAAATTCTCATCTCTTGTAAGACAAATAATACAGCCACGTGTCCCTATTGGCCGAACGTATCGTAAAAATCTCAAATAAATGCTCATTTTCAATGATTTGTTATAATTAGCAATCGTATTTGCCCTTCATTCCTACTACATTCGGCCAATAATTCGACTAATCAACTCTGCACTTGAATTTCACTACACTTGAATGTAAAATAATTGCTAGGAGAACTCATTATAAAATTAACTATATTAATCTAATCCTCAACTCAGTGGACCAATCTTATAACACGCAATTGTCGAGATAAACTTAATTACATGTAAGGGGCTAATTGTAGGTAAGTGACATGCGTGAGAATTAAGTTACGGTAATGGACAATAGTGTGCAATTACAAATACATTCTAACTTGCGGGAGTGCACTTTGAAAATATCTCTGCCTTAAGCTTTTAGAATTACAGTAAAAATTAAAATCTCAAGCTGCTTATAGAATTCAGCAAACATCAACTGCGTATAAGTTATTTGGCAGCTGCTATTGTCAATTGTCTTGTCACTTGCGTTTACTTGACGACATCAAATGCTTTTCTTTCCTCGTGGAAGAGTACGCATGCCCTCACAAGACCCAGCCCATTCGGCTTTCAATTCTGCAATTGATTAGATTAACCAAACTAAATATTTTAGCGTAGAGAGCATTGTGATGGTTAATTATTGTTGTACCGCTTGATCTCAATTGCCAACTCTCAACGATAATCCCGTCTATACAATCCTTGCTATCGTACATATCTTTAGCTATGTGTCTGTGGTGGTTAAATTAAATAGGACATTTGATGTTAGATGCTTGTAAACGTAGTCGGGACTAGTTATTAATTGCCATGGCGTTAAGAAAGTGCAGTTCAAGGTGAATTTGGGACCATTGGGGGCCATTGGCCTGTTCGTCACTGGTCTCCTCATTACAAAGACACATTCGATCGAGTTCATCGTTCGATTATCGTACTTAACCGTCGCATTCCTATCTCTCTAGTTAACCTCTCCTCTGCACAATAGGGTCGGCTTGCATCGTAAATGTATAAAAAAACTTTGGCACATCTATCTATCATGGGCGCGGTGATAAAAATCGATTGGAATTTACGGCCTATAAGGTAGGGGGCGAGGATAAGTTCTCACGGGACGATTATGTCCAGCGACATATGGAATATCAAACTTATAAAGCACTATGTCACGGAATATTGCAAGTCTAAGCGCAAAAGCGGCAATATTAGAGCCGCTTGGGAGAGGTTGGATCCATCTGGACGTCACTTATCAGGGAGTCGGGTAGCCTCGAAGAACTGACTCGGTGGCACATCGCCGGGTCACCAAAACCCATCGGCGCCAAGTTATGGGCGAATGAACCCGAACCCGGAAAATCCGCCGCCGGCAAAGTAATCCAATGGCGCGCCAGAAAGAAGTAAAACACGAGAGCTCCCGTGTTTGTCCCCTCGCTAGCCGGGCGCACCGAGCACCCCACTCACCCCCACTCACCCCCACCCCCCACCCCCACCCCCACCCGTTCCCACGCACTCGGCCTGTTACCATAAATCTGCATTTATAAGCTGGCGGGAGGCACTGGGGTCCGGTGCACGTGGGGCCAAGTGGCCGACGGAAGTGCGCCCGGCAGGGATGAGCGGGGGGGAGGTTGGGGGTTGCGAGTACAAGCTCGACACTCGCGCTCGTTAATCGCTGCCTGCGGCTCTGTACGTGTCCGCGCGTAAATAGCCTCCGGTTTACCCACTACCCTTATTTCCGGGGTATCGATGGACCGCGAGCCCCGCCACTGGCCCGCTGCATCTTTTGCAATTGGTCGGCTCGGGAGGTGGTAACGGCCCCCCCACCCCCCACCCCACCCATATGTGCCTCTCCGTTAATTCCTCGGCGTATCGATAATTATATTAGTCAGCCTGGATAGGACAATCACCTGTCGCGCGGCACTTTTTGTCACGAATATTTGAATATTTAAATGTCCGCGCAATGATTGTGCAATTACGCGCGGCCCGCTCCTCGTCACTCCCACGTTGAGGAAAGCGCGCAAGCGTCGCCAAACCCACCGTCCCCTCGCTTTTTAACGAGATTATTAATCGCGATATTATGAATTTTCTAATTGGCCCGAGGCACGTTGCGGCCCCTTAGACAACTGCCGAGAGATAAATCGAGGTATGCAGAGTGCGGGCCTCATAAAAATTGCTCCGCCTGTAAGAAGCGCGTTTTGGTGCAAGAAGCGGATCGCGAGGATAAACTCAGGATGAAAGGTGCGTGTCGTGTCCCAAAAGCAGCTACATATAAAAATAGATGGGCACAGAGGGTATGTGCTGTTGGCGAAAATCCACGTGGGAAGCGAGGGATCGTTGGGCCGCCGAGGCCACCCACATTATTAAGAATGACAATAGTAATAGTGATAGCAATAATAATAATAATAACGATGACCACGACGATGACGACGATGACCACGACGATGACGATGACGATGATTATTATTGTTATTATTGGCATTATCGTGGTTGTTGTTATTGTTGTTGGGGGAGGGCTTGAGAGAGGGCGATTGAAATTCCTCGCATGGATATTGCAATAAATTTCGCGTTTAATATAAGCGAGAGACGCGGGATGGCGGGAGGGGGGTGGGGGCCGCCGCAATGTTTCGCATAATGTAATCGAGTGGCGTTTTAAAGATTTTTCCAAAATCTCCGGCGGCAATATTCATGAGTGCCGTTAAAAATCAGTGGCGACCACCGGCGCCCTCGCCAATCCGCCGGCCAAGGACGCGGGAGCGGCGAGCATCGACCGAGGCCGCTCGCTTCCCCCGTTAGGGAAGAGCGAGAGCGATGCATAAAAGCCAAAGACAAGACCAAAAGGAGAATGAGCGGCCGGTTGCGTTGCCGCGGTAAAAAAAATAATATCGACTCGCTCCTAGGAAACGACTAGGAAAGCTGGCGCTTTTTCCACTTAAATCGTCGGTCGGCAGTGTATGGGCGAAGGGCTCGCAGCTGTTGCCTGGCGGCGGCGATAGAAGAGGCGGGGGGGGGGGAGTAGGGCCAAGCCAACGAATTGCAAATTAATAGCGAGCATTTACATTTTCCGTAGCCGAGAGCTGACGCGGAAGGCCAGATCGAGGCGCCCTGACGAGCCGCGCCGCGATTACTCAGGGCGTCAAGGGCCTCGCAGGCGTCCTCGAGCCCTTGGCGCTTGGCTCCTTTCGCGGCCGGTTTTAACGAGTTTGACACTTTGAGCGAGGGTGTACGCCTTTCATTTATTTTTCTGCTGCTTTTGGTGCCTTGTGGCCATGAAGCCAACAAACGAAGTGCTTGCAACGCGCGTCCCGTGGATGGCGAATTTCCAATTCCGAGGGAATAACTCATCAAGGCCTTCCGATTACCTCGACTTCACGTCCTCGTTGCTCCGACCAACTCCCCGAGGAGTTTATCTCCACTCGGCATTAAACGAGGATAAAAACAATGCTTCCCTATCGCGCTCCCGTGTGCTAGGCTCGATTGTGACTCGATGCAAAGGATCGTCGCTACGAATTCATACGCGTGTCCAAGGCACACGATGCTCTTCTCTTCATTCGTACTTTAAACATATTTCCTCTTGCTTTTTCTAAAGTTATAATAAATTATTTTTCCAAATTTATCGCTACGAAAATTCTAAAATTTTTTCACCAAAACTTTCCACTATGCATTTTTTCTCTTCCCTCGTCGCGCTTCGTCTTCTTCTTCTTCTTCTTCTTCTTCCTCTTCCTCTTCGTGAGAGGAAGACAGAGTGAGAGAGAGAGATCGTCGGGCGTGACAGCCTACTACACCTCAAGTGTCCTCAAACCTGCAAATGCCAGGCCACGACCACTCCTACTTATCTTTACCCTCTACCATATATCTCCTCCGTCATTATTCTATTTGCCCGTTTATTTTTCTTACGTTTCGGTAATTAACGAAATCTTGAAAAACGAGATTACAGTGCACCATCTTTTCTTATATATGCACCAAAATGAAAAAACATTATCAAAAATAATCAATAATCGACTTTGCTCCACGTTTTCTCTATCTGCTTAATCACAAGTTTGCTTATACTTACTTCAAATAGGCTTGTTTATAAAGCAAAATTGAGATTGAAGGTTACGATCATAAATTACTATAAATTGAAAGTTGAAACTACATCGCCAGTATCACGAAATAATCAATTACTCCCAATTAAGACAATTGTACATGTACGTTATGTTTATGAGAAAACATTATAAATATTAAATAGAAAATAGTGTAACTGTATATAAAAGCCATAAAAGTCTGGAAAAAGTGTGATAAAACGAAAAAGTTCGGGAAATAAGTCTATTTTTTTTCTATTACTGGTCTCCACTATCTTATTCTCTTTGCTCACTTTTCTCTTTCTCCGTCTCTCCCTCTCTCCCTCTCTCCATTTATCTATCTATGTATATATGTATATATACATAGATATATATGCATATATGTACATATGAGTTTATATTTCTTTTGATCTCATTCTCTCTCTCTCTCTCTCTCTCTCTCTCTCTCTCTCTCTCTCTCTCTCTCTCTCTCTGTCTCTCTGTCCTTCTACCCCACTCGTACGATGAATTTACAATCCAAATTATGGTTCTCTTTTCAAATGTGTGCAAATACACTAAATATGTTTATTCTTATTTTCAGCTAACAAACAATGTTTTATTGTGCTTTTCGCGAATACTTTTGAGACTGAAACTTTTCATAAAACAGTGCAAATATAAGAATAATAAATTTAAATGATAATTTAAATGGCAAAGATTTATTAAATAAAAGCGTTTTGTAAATAAAATTTATTCGCAAAATATACAATGACCTATTAATTACACGGATTTTCATATACGGATATACGTAAATACAAATTAATAAAAAGAACTTGGAGCTAGAATGCAAATGTTGAATTGATATTGTGCGTTATCGTTGAACTCGCCAAAGACGTTGAAAGTAATAAAGCAAGCCGAGTGAAAGAGAAACGACGGATAATTCGCAATCAAAGTAAGGCTCGAGAAAATCCCCATAGCTGCAGCGCATCAAAAGCCTGATTGATCCAATCCGTTGGTATTTCCAAGCTCTCGAGTGTACGTAATTACGTAAAGTCTGGTCGCGTATGTTGCATCGCCGACCCAAATCGATTAACCTTGCGAGATTAATTGTAAGTACAACAGAAGTAGAAGAAAGCGCGGACGGGGCTCCCGATATTGAATTAGAAGCTATAAATCGCGCTCTGGCAGCTCGGGCGAGTATTAAAAAAAGGAGAAAGCAACCCTTGCGACGCGATTCCCTCCTCCTCCGTCCACCTCCTCCTCCTCCTCCGCCTCGGCCGCCGAAGACACAGACGACGACAATTGTAAGAAGGTAGGCGGCGTGGATTAGGGGTGGCTGGGTGGCAGGTGGCCGAGACTTGGTAGGGTGGGGGGGAGTACAAGGAGGCCGGCAAAAGCTGCAAAAGCGATAAAGTAACTGCAGGCAGCGAATATTAAAAACGAAACTGATTGGCCTTCCTCGTGCAACTGCTGCGCGACATCGGCGTAGCCGCTCAAGCTTTCGTCACGCCTTCACGGCGACTTTTATGAAAATTTCCATCTCTTCATTACGCCCCGGAGGAGGACTCGCCTCATCCACATCTCCAGCCGCACTTCCAGCCCGGACAATCTTTTTACACTGCTTTTATGTATCCCTTACCGCTCTTACAATTAATTCCCTTAATATCTGGAGCCTGATAGTTCTCAGCTCCCAGTGAATTATTATTGCGTACGAGAGTAAGCCGATGCAATAGTTGAGCTTCTTTTTCATTTGTATTTAATGGAAAAGCCGCTGACATTTGAGTGTGCACTATTAAGCATTGGCAAATCATTTTATAAAAGAACAAGGTGTGTTTATGCCTATTTAGTCACTTAAAGTTTATCTGGAAAGTCGAAATTGCACTGAAAATAAATAAATCGTTTATGAAACTTTTATAAGCAACCCTCGCAGATGAATGATAAATTTTGCATTTAATTCGTAACATATTTCCCGAATAGAAATACAAGAACGTTTAAACAACTGATTCGGATGCAACAACAATATTTTTTCTCAAAATGTTTGCATTTAGAATTTTTTTTTTCATCAAATACACTCGATGCATACAACTTTCTTGTTTATTGCAGTTCAATTACGGAACGACAATGATCGAATATATGTAAATAAATGTAAATTATACGAAGTATATCGACATTATATAAAGTCAAAGTCAAGCGTATCATTCGATAAATTTCGGAAATCGAGGCGCATTAACTGAAAAACTTATGCAAGTGCTCACCTTAATTTATATTATATAAAGACATTTGACGTTCCAAAATTATATACAATATAGCATAATTAATATATGTCGTCTTGATGTCTTGGTTTTTCATAACATAACAGGCTGGAACAAGCATTATCTATTATTTAATAATTAATTTACTACTGTAAAGCTTCCCAGGATAAAAGTCCGAGTTTATTCCGATCGTATCTTGAATCTTTTTTGACCTTAAATCTCCTTCGCTTCAGTTGCTTTAAGTGCATAATCGCGTGTTATTTCGTAATCGATTATTTTAGAGGTCCAGAGCAATACAACACTCCAAAGATAAGCAAACGAGACTTTCTATGATAATTGAGGAAAAAGGTGGAGCTTTTGCGAAGATCCACGTATATTGCACTCGTAAATTCTACAAATAGAGTACGCCAATCAATAAATAAACAAAACAAGCTTCGCAGGTACATGTGTTTCTGCCATGTGTACTTGCGCTAATGATAGAGAGCAAAGAGCCATACGCTGAATTATTTTCGTCAAATTATTTTCGTCTGAGCTGTTTCACGGAGAAATTGCTTCCTAAGTGTGCCTGTATGTTTACGAACGAAGCACCGAATTCCCGCAAAAATACCAACACAACATTGGGAAAGAGAAACAAAAGGCAATTATAGGTATATGGCTTATTGTATTTTTATTAAACTGAAATAACGACGAAGAGGACTTTCAATAGGTCTCTTAATGTAAAACCTACAGTTTCGTTAATTATGGGGGACCATAATCTCTTATAGATTCCAAAAGAAAGATGTTTACAATGACTGTGTATTAATAAACTTCTTTGATATATTTTATAAAAATAATCATCGTTATTATGCAATTTGTATAGAGGAGACGTGCCGTCATTTCGATCTCAGTTGAAAATAATTGTCTACTTATTACTTATTACTTTATACATTTTGTAAATATAATTTAACACAATCTTTTTATCTACTTCTAAATTTACTTGAAATTTTCTTACTTTTGAGATTTTCTAATAAAATCTTAATACTAGTTTTTTAATTTATTTGCAACTATCAGCCTAATTTAATTATTGATAACTACGGAATTTATTAGCTGAGCTGTGTGTTTTCAGGGTAGTGTCAATTTGTCTTTGTCTCTCTCTCTCTCTCTATCCCTCTCTATCCCTCTCTACCTCACGATTATATAAATTCCTGCTCTACCTGTACTCGTTATTCCACTTAGTCCGAGGTATTTTTCTCCTTTGTGTTGAAACCTTCCGTCATTATGTACAGCTAAGGTCTAAATTATGAAATTTATTACAATTTATTATTGTATAAATGTTTGCTCAATCTAGAAGCTAAATATACAGATGGGAAGAATTAATAGAAAGATAGTTTGCTCGAGACAAGCCTACGGCATAATGAGCATGAAATAAGATTTTTTTCTAGCATGAGAGCGCACACGAATGTTGAAATATAGTTTTAGACTCTAATTTACATTGTTAAGCTTGAAAAAGACATTGGCGTGGATGAATGAATGGCGTATAAAAAGTCGGCAAAATTTGTAAGCAAATAAGACAGAAGAGAGATTGTTGGATTTAGAATGGAGGGAGCGGGCCCTGAGCAAATAGTTGAAGAGGCGAGTGTCGACTCATCCTCGAATGAAGGCGTGGGAGTCGAAGCTCCGGGGTTATGATAAAGCGAGTGAAGAAGGGAGCCTTGGAGGCGGCCAGCAACCACCCAATGAAATAATTTAAGTATGCGCTTGCGTGTTTGGCAGAGCTGCGGTCAGTACCTGCGCTCGAACGAGTCCGTGGTGCTGGAGGCGGTGGGCCTCGCGGGGCCCAATGCCAGCTCCGTGGGGGAGATCTTCGGGGAGCAGACTGTGCCGGGGCAGCACTACGGGCCCATGGCATCCGGAGTAAGCGGCAGGCCCTCGGCTCTTCACTCCGGGGTAGCAGCTGCGACTGCCCACTTCGCCTACGGTCGGGGCACCAAGAGGAGGGCCTCCGAGGCACTGTGAGTATATACGTTGTAAACTCATTGCGGATCTGGGATCGTTGTTATATCGTAGGTACCTTGAGGTGGGCTCAAGGGTCCCATTTAATTGTCCCAATCCCCTACGTCTCCACCATGTGTTTCGGATAGTTTTGCAATGAATGTCGTTTCGAGTCTGGCCATTTGCAGAATAAAGTCAACCCGGATGAGATAGAGCGACGTCCGAGAGGAGGAAAGGTGCAATGTAATGTTCGATTGTATTTTTCCGTTGTGGAGGTGTACTTTGCGAAGAGATAAAGAGGTCGGGATTCGCATAAATTAAGAAATTGCATACAATGTTGAAATGCTCGATATCAGACTTTTATTCATTAAAATCGCCAAATTAAGTTTAAAAAGTGAGAGATTAGGGGAAAACAAGAGATTTATCTAATTTGAAATTAATTAATTTACTTATTGCAGTGGCCTGGGCGTCAATACGGTAATTCTCAATTTTTAAAAAATGTGAAAGCTTCGATGAAATATCCGCTCTATTATATTAGGCATTACAAAACGAATATAATTATCTGGCATGTAATAAAAATATTTAATGAAAATAGTACACGAGAGAATCGATTGACTCTACTTAAAGTCCGACATGATTAAACTTGAAAAGAATTTCATATAAAAATGAAACTTGGATGAAAGCAATTACAATCAGCTCTTACGCGTAATCAAATCGAAGGACTGAACATAAACTTACGACGTCAAGACTTTATTCAATTTTAAAATAATTTCTCAAACTTGAAATTCCTGATAATCAAATTCAACTAGATAAACTAAAGGAAAATGGAACGATAAGGCATGGAATTAAAAACGTCGCCTCTGTATTATCACGAAGAAAAAAAAAACCCGCGGATTACAGGCAGATTTATTGTAATAATTAAATGTGCTTTCAGTGTTTATTGATCATTTAATCTATAATTTCCTCACATTAATAAGATTTATATATATATACTTGAAAGAGATTTCAAATGTTGCAACAATATTCATTTGAAAATAAAACATCTCAATAAGGAGCAATAATATTGCACTTTATCCTCTTGGTTATTTTATGATTTGTCGTGTTTTAAATTTAAATTAAATTGATTTGCAAAATTAGAGTCGCTCAAAGAGACATTTAAGTAATGACAGCATAAAGTTTGAAAGTTATGAGCATACAATTACCCTGATTATCTCTGAAATATTTACTCTTTTACTTTATTATTTTATTCATACTATTTCTAAATGTAATTTTGAGAATAATAAATTTTTTGATCTTACATTCTAAGAGTTTTATTGTTATATTCTTTTTTTTCAATATTTTCTAATAGTGGTTTCGAAATTAATTATTACTACGTTTCTTTATCTGCGTATGATATAAAATTGCTAATATATATTTCATATTTATGCTCGAATTCACGTCATTTGATATTACTGCATGTTTTACACTATATTTTGAAATATAATTTATCCAGATCTTGAGATATATAAAAGAACCTGAAAATTCCGAGTTGGAGCGTGTTATATTTTTGATACTTTAAGTTAAAATTCAATTTGAATTTCGTATTTGTGAACTCGTATGAAAATAGTATCTTTTAGTAAATTGAATGCGATAATCTCCTCTTCTTATCTTGAACGTGTGACATGTGTAAAACTATAATTCATTAACTACGATATTTCAATGCTTGTGAATTTTCATAATTTACTCGTATTTTATCTTAGATTTGATCAACTATAATCTTTCTTTTTGATATTATAACTGTGTATTGTAAAGATTTACTATATTAAATCTGAGAAAATATAGTCATATAGGTATATAGTCATTCTTAATTGTATATAAATATTTCCAACTTTTAAACGCGACATTGCGAATTATTGTTATGGAAATGGTATTTCAATGTATATATAACCATTTTTTGTAGCAAAAGTTTAGGAAATAGTAAGAAAAAATTAGGTGCATCATTTGCAGAATCATCCAATGAATTCTGATTCTTAAAGCAAATACTGCTTTAAAGAGTATTCGAATAACATAAAGTAGTATAAAGATTTTTTTATTGAAGCTAGCGTTCTAAATAATAGCGTCTAAAGGTTAAGAATGTAGTTGTAATATTGCAGATAATATAAGTAAGATTTAATAGAATATGAACAGGAATTAGGAACACATATGCTCGCAATGATGTTTAAATGGAATTGGATTCCAAATTTCGAGTCCAAACTCAACGGATGTATTGCAACTTAATTACAAAGCATATTCATTAAATTTATACGCAATACTTTAGATATTTACAATTATTTTCCTATTATTCGACGGCGACGCAATTAGTTCGCACAATTTGCTTCCAAATTTTCTTTTCGTATGCAATATCTAAGAATCAGTTACAATGTACATTTATATAGACAAAGTAAGAATATTTATTTTGCTAGCAATATTTTCTTAATAATTTGAGCGCTCGCAGCTTGCTACCGAGTCCTTGTCTATCCAAGCTCATATCCAAAATGTATAATTCGTACAAAATGAGTAATAAGCTCGTAAATAATATTCGTCTTGAAAATATATGAAGAGATAATTGATGTTAGATTGCTTGTATAAACAGCTGAATAACCGTTTGCCTATATCCTTGTCACACGTATCAATTGCATTGTTTCGCTCGCCTTATTCCCAATGTCTTAATACACTTCCCCCCCCCCCCCCCCAAGCCTTTATCCGCCAAGTGATAATACATCGGTGATACAGAGTTTTGCGCATCACGTAGCCGAAAAATCAATGTCCATCGTGGTTATGGAGGGCAAGCTATTAGTAGCCAATGGAAATGGTAATGGGATTATCAAGTGGGGCAAGTGAAAGCGAGAGGGTTGCAGTTTCGGTGAGGCAATTGAAAGTCGCCTTGTTCTCTTGTGCCCAGCTCAGTTGATGATAGATGAAGAGGAATCGCGGAAAATCTTGGCCAGCCGCCACCTCGCGATGTCACTGCCTCGGCAGTTTTCCGCGCATTATTATTCTGCGGGCCCGAAACTCTGTTGTTCCCCAAGTGATTAATCAACAATCTTGTAGTCCCCTCACGGGGTCACTTGCGTCCAAAACATAAGGACACTTTGTAATGTAAGTCGAGCAAATAAGGTGCATTGTGCGCCTGACTTACCCATGACCGTTATCACTTATCCGCCATTCGTTTGCTCGCATTGGCTTTGTTAATTTTTAATCAACCGTATTTCATATTTCCTTCCGTTTATTTGTCTTAGAAATTGGTTATTTTACCATAATTCAAAGGTATATCACACACATATATATATATATATATAAAATTCTTGGTTAATAAATTAGTGTATTAGCAGACGTATAGTCGACGATTATCGAGTCAAAATGTCGGCACGTTTTTCATTTCAATATGCATCTTTCGTACATTTAACTTGTGCCTTAAATTAAAATTATTTATTTATTCGTGCACAAGAATGTATAAAAAACTATGTGATATTATTAACACCAACAAGTTACTACAACTACAATTCTAAAATCTATAATAAAAAAATATAACTTGGATATAAAGGAGATAAAAATTTTAATTATCCATACCCTGTGCCATAATTTTTAATTAATTAATTTGATAATTTGTGAAAAAATAGAGAGAGAATTCGGTCATTAATAATATCAAACTTTACATAATTTAATATCCATGACTCACTTTCACGATATTTTTCGTACTTTTTATCGCTCAAATCAATATTCTAGCTTTCTATGGTATTTAAAATTATTTTAAATCCAGGATCATTACCAATTTAAGAATTACATAAAATAATTTCGTACAATATTCCCCTATTGATCAATAAAATGATAAATTTTATTATATTCATTTGCCATTAAAACGTCAATTTGAATAATAGAAAAAGTAATATCGATAAGAGCGATGATCACGATCGCCACCCCCATATATCACACATAAGATCACACAATATTTTCTTACCCTTGCGATAAAAATAATCTTTAATATTTTAAATGAACATTATTAAGTATTTATAAAGCTTAAAGAATAAACTACAATAGCTGATAAAAGGTACAATTCATATTCAATTTATTATCTAACTACTAAACTGACAATCAATTTTAAGCTTCAAGTAGTAATAATGAAAATATAATTAAATTCTTCTATATATATATAGTATTGATCAAGTACAATTATTATTAGTGATAGAAGTACAATTGCATTCCTCTTTAGATAGTATTGCAAGCAGAATAATGGTAATATAAAAAATCTAAAAAAGACGAGGTGACAAATGTCAATGGATAAATAAAGAGAATCGCCCTTTCAAAGTTTGGGACTTGGGATTGCGCCGAAATGTTTTGCGCGCGTGAATTTGCGCCCCGGAAAGATCGAGGATTGAGTGGCGTCTGGGGCGGGGGGGGACCCAAGAGGCATCCAAGGGTGGCCAAGGCAATGTGGGGAGTGGAGGTGGTGGGGGTGGAGGTGGCTGAAGCCCTTGGATAAAATATTTAAACAATGATTGGATGTGTCGAGGTAGATTTGCGAGGGAAAGCCAAAGTGTCCGATGGATATCGATGGAGCCAAGATTTCGTAAAATAGCTCGGTTTTCCTTCTTTTCTTTTCTTTTCTTACTTTTGCTTAAAAGCGCTATTCCATCTTCTCTTGTCTCGTCCGCTTGGGAATTATTAATCATAAGGTTCGAATGTTTAGTTATGGCAATTTATTATCCTACTCTATAGATTAGTGAAATATAATTTGTAGTCGGCTTTAAATATAAATTTGAAAGAAGAAAAATGTAATGTTTAAGCTATTCGATTTTGAAAATAAGCATTAAAGGGAAACTAAAACTCCATTGTTTTGTAGATTATGTTTATCTATATATAGCACATATAAATACTAAAATTTATATCAAACTTCATATCTTGTCTGATTATATTTTGTTCTTTGGCAATTCTCTTTCAACATTATAAAATTGTGAAGTGCATATTAAAATTAAGAATATCTCGTTTTCTCGAAATCCATACCTCATTATGCAATAGAACATAAAATTTGTAAAAACATAAAACGCCAAACTTATAAACATATTAGAATTGGTCTTAAAACGTAATATGTAGCATAGTAATGTTACATTTAGTTAAAAATCCAGCGTGTAATATCATAATTTTAAGTTTTATAGTCAAACTTAAATTTTCTATGTCCCGAGTTATTATAGCTCAAGTAAGATTTAATAAACAAACATTATAAAGTTGCATAAAGGCAAGATAAATACGAGCAAAATATCTCTTACAAGTGTCAATCAAAAGAAGTTAAAAACACTTTATTCCTCTTGGCTTTGATTATCTCAATTTTTATGATTTTTTTTTTTTTGAAAAGATACGATAAGGGCACAATCGAAGATTACGGGATTCTCGTTTTTTCGACGAAATGTTGACGGTTGAGCCACGGAATTCGCTCGATGCTACTTAGTATCTGTATTAAAGAAATACATTATCAACATATTATCAATGCATAATCTATACATTATCAATACATTGCAATACATTATATCCGCGTGTCAGGCCATTGGAGAAGAATATCAATGGTCATTCGCCACACCTCCTTATCTGTTCATCCCTCTCCTACTGCCTCTTCAACTAACGAGGCCAATGTTTCCCAAGAGTCAAATAAATTTTCGCCAAAAATTGCAGCAACGCGATCGAGTCCCGGCTCACTCGACAAAGTGCAAGTGGCCAAGCCAATATTGACTCGGCTGGAAAATGCAGGGCGCATTCGTAAATAAAAATTGACTAAAGGCTCGATAAAAGAAAACTCATTTCCCAAGTAAATCGAAGAAACGCAAAGGGTTTAATATAGACATGCGCCGCGTAGCCAATGAGTGCATACACAGAAGCGCGGCACTTCACCTCCCAGACATATATATAATACAGCTAACGGAACGAGGCGACGAGGCGAAGGCGACAAAACGCACGCCGCCCCAGATACCGAACGAATGCACGAGAGAGAGAGAGAGAAGAAAGGGGTGCACTGACAGAGAGTCGGAGAGAGTCGGCGAGAAGGAGAGACTGCGCCTGGCTTTGCCACATCCAATAGCCTAACCGCGCCGCGCACTCCCGCATCCTCTCGATATGTCTGCCGCTGACGTTTCCATATATCACCGAGCGCCGCTCACCTTACTCTCCTACCCGCCTTCCTGGAGGCGGCGGCGGCGGCGGCGGCAGCGGCAGCGGCGGTAGCGGCGGCAG
>JAPYYT010001192.1:0-54460 GCA_030522565.1 Ceratosolen corneri
GAGCGAGTGGGCGAGCGAGGGAGGGGAGGGTAGAGTGGGATATCGAAACGGCGAGCCGGGCTGGCAGTGGGCAAGGGCAAGGTGGCGACGAAGGGCGGGAGGGTGCGTGGGCCTCTCCCTCTCCCTCCTCCCTCTCCCTCCTCCTCCACCCCCGCCCCCCACAGCCCGATGAGGGCGCGTGGCGGGGATGGCGGGGCGGGGCAGGAGCTGGCGTTAGTTGAGGGTGGGAGGGTGGGAGGGAGGCCGTTGGGTGTAGGAAGAAAGTTCGTCCTGCTCTGGCTATTACTACCTTTGCTACTTTTACTTTTTGGCGCGGGAGGGTGAGACGGACGGCTAGAGCCTTGAGGTTCGGGGCGGCCGTGCGGGCCGCGCGATAAGATTACGACTGCACCGAGAGTTAGAATTTCGAGGCATGAAATTGCGAGGAGCTCGTGCGCACGTAGCTTTAGCTGCGACTCGGGCCGATCGCCGTCGTAGAGGCAGTGCAGTGCAGGCGAAGAGGAGGGCTGCTTTAATGAACTAAGGTCGCGTTGTAAGGGCCGGCGTGCGCCTGAGTAATTTCGGTTATTCTCGGGCTAAAAGACAAGGTCGAGAGTGCTTTTATGCATAGAGGCAAGTTTATTGCTCGGCTCTTGGCTGTTGAAATGCAATGTGTGTTTTCCAAGGGCATAATGGCTGGAGCGAAGCCCTAGTCGAGGTAGCTTGAGAGAAAATTAAAAACACTCGTGGGAATTACTTAGTGACTGGGCATCCGTTCGATTAAGTCATGAGCTCTGATTAATAGGATTGATCGCTTTTGTTCATTCGTAACACCACCGAAGGCGTCAACATCACTGGTCTTAACATTGTGCGCCATGAAACTATCAACAATCTAGCATTGAGTTTTCCAACGTCTTTTAATGCGTAAATAATTGCCGTAGAGAAGACTTGTGTGACTTGGCTTACGAAAATAATAATGCTAAGCAGAGCAACGAGCAGGAACTCGTTTAGTTCTCGCTAGCTGCTCTCCTCGCTCGCCTTGCACTCTAATGGAAAATTGTTGAAAGTGCGGCGAAATGCACGTACACATAAAGCCTCGAAGCATTAGATTGAAGCATTGGGCTGCAGCGATGGATGCAAACTATGAACAAAGCAGAGGTGGCAGAGCGAGACTCGAGTCTTCCAGGCGAATCGTGAATGCGCGAAGCAACGTATTATATGATTTCGGATCAGAGCCAAGAGCATCTCAGAATGAGACAGAGCGATGAAGGGTGGGCGGTGAGGGGGTGAGGGAACCCACTCTCGGCTCTAACCAGGTATGCAAGCAATGGGCTGAAAATAAGCAGCGACACGCCATCAACATAGCATTGCCATAGTGGCGCAGAACGAAGGGAATCTCTCTTTTTGCATTTGACTTTTTTGCCAGCTGGCAGCCTGTTGTAGAGGCAGATGATCTTCGAACAACCGCGCAGCTCCTCTCCTCTCTCTCTCCCTCCCTCCCTCTCTCCCTCTCTCTCTCCCTCTCTCTCTCTCTCTCGCTCTCTCTCTCTCTCTCCCTCCCTCTTTGTATACACGTATGTGTGTGCGTATGCGCGCGCGTGTGTTTGTGTGTGCATCTATCTATCTATCTATCTATCTATCTATCCATCTATTTATCTACTTATCTTTCTATTTACCACTTTCTTTTTCTCTCTCTCCGTTCTACAACTCTCGCCGCTCACTTCATCCCATACCCTTCAACTTTAATCTTCTTTCACCCTTTCATTGTGGCTCATCTTTTACCTTTTTTCCCTCCTATGTACAAAATTCTTCTGTTTTCTTGATATTTCAGTCGTATTTCATTATTTCATTATTCAAAGAAAATCTCTCTTATCAGATTTTATAATCTTCGAAGGCTATCGTAGGCATTTCAAAATATGTATTTTATATCTTATGTTTCTTTTTAACGTACGAATGAAATATCTATCATTAGTCATACAATAATTATATAGCATAATATATAATTGAAAGATTATTATTAATTATTATTGAATGAGTTCAATACTGTTAGGATATTCCAATCACAATACTATTATTAGATATTAGGTATTATTAGATAATAAATTCAGCTGCATTATAAATTCGCCGTACTGCTTTAAATCATAAAATATTTAAAATAATTTTTTTATTTATAAATCAAAAGAAACTTCGCCCTTTCATAGTGATACTATTACAATTACATCCTTATAACAGTAAAACATATACATAATTAAAACTCATAATGATAATAATATCACTAAGATTTCAAAAATTAAATATATTCTCAAATTCATAGAATTTTTGTCTCAAAGTTCCATTACACAATCGTATCAAATATTTAACCCAACTCTTTAGTTGCTTGATGTTAAAGCTCAGAAAACTCTACGTAATACAATGGTATTTGTCAAAATTTTTAAAAATGTCAAAAGAGAAATTCATTAAAAATTTTAAAATATAATTCGAAAGATGGACATCAATGACAAGCTAAGAGGTGTAAGTATGACTCTTTCAAAAGAAAATGCGAATTTTCGAATAATAAAAGACCTCGATTTGCTTCGTCATATTCCAGTTTACGTATTTCATTCAATTACCACATGGCACTTAGCATCAATACGAAACAATCCCCTTTCCTTAAATAACTATTAATGCGCAGTCTCTCTCTCTCTCTCTCTCTCTCTCACTGCTCCTCTGTATATGAGCCTTAGTTCGACACAAGCCCCCTCTCTCTCTCTCCAAGAGACAGGATTTATTTCTTCGCAACACAGTTGCACTTCTGAGGCGAATAAATTCTGCAAGAGCCACGTTTGAGAAAGTGTATAAATGCACGTGCGCCCGCGCGCTCATTGTGCACACGAGTGAGAGGGAGAGAGAGAGAGCGTGCAGGGAGGGAAGGCGTCACGCTTCCACGCGTCGTATTCTTTCAACGGGCGTCCGCCATATGCCCCTCCGGAGAATTGGCATTACTACTCGGTCCGTGAGAATCGACGGGCGCAATCGAAAGGTCTTTCTATATAAACATTGTAGCGAGACATTCTTTCTCTCTTGCACTATGATGAGATATCTGATTTCCAACTATATTCGGGCAAAAATTTCCAATTTAGATACTCTGTGTCGATGACAACCTGGATAATGCCGTACATTCAATGGCCTTTTGCAAGCACAGTGAGTGTCGGTCTAGAAAAAATTCTATCTCTATATGATTATTATACTTTTATATAACATTTGATGTTATTATTTGAGCGGCTTTTGTTGAGCTATGGAGAAATATAAACGAATAGATGTCGCGTGTTTCTTGACTATTTCGAAAGAAACTTTCATTGTACCTTTATACTCAATATGAAATGATATTGAAGCTTCTTAAATGATACCTTTATCAGTTTACGATATTTAATGATAATACATATATATATATATATATATATATACTTTTCTTTTTTAATTGTATGAACAAAAAATAAGGCATAGACAGGAAAATGGTAATTAGTACCTTCGACTTTGTTGCCTAATTAGTAAAAGCGTAATAGCCAACGTGAAATGAATTTTGGCATTGATTTACGCAATTAAAAGGGTACTGCATACATATAACTTTGTACCTTTAATAGTATATCAAAACATTACCCCTTCCGAATTTCTCGAGAATCAAGTTTTTTCAGACGCGAGACAATATGCGCGTAAACTCCTTTTGCCCAAATGAAATTCCTGTCGAAAGCGAAGAAAGTAAGAGAAACCACGAGTAGAGTCACAAACCAGGCATCCAAAAAAAGTAAATTAAAAGGGGACGAAGAATAAGAAACATAATAAAATAGAGAAACAGCGCTTGAAAAAGAAAACAAATAGAATAAGCGAAGGAAGCGAGAGAGTGAGAGAGAGAGAGAGAGTGAAGGAACAGCCATGGGCATATGGACGACACCATCACCGCTCGTGCTGCTCGCAGAAATATCCTAAACTCGATCGAGTTGCCATAAATATCGAAAGGCCTAGTACAGACGCTGCACGATCCCTTGAGAAAGTCCGGGGAAGAGAAGCCGCCGCATGCTCTTCTCTTCTTTGCACACATTCAATCTCTTCCTCCCGCCCTACCTCCTCCCTCTCTCTCTCTCTCTCTCTCACTCTCTCTCTCTCTCTCTCTATGTTAAAAAATAAAGGAGAAAAGAAAAAATAAAAAGAAGAAGAAGAAGAAGAAAGAGAGAGAGAGAGAGAGAGAGAGAGTGAAGGAGACTGTTGTTTGCGTGTACGACAGAAATCTCCGATTTTTATCGGCTCTTGGAGACACGAGACTGCGGTAACGAGAGGATTCGTAATCCCGTCAACGCGTCCATCGAGCACCGCCATCTCGTCGGGCCGCCATTGAGCAAACGCACAAGAAAGAGAGAGAGAGAGAGAGAGAGAAAGTACGCGCACGCATATTCAAATGTGTGTTGTGTAAGATACGAAGGAACCAGCAATGTGATAAATTTGACGCGCATTGCAGATGAGACGCGAGAAAATAAAATTGTGGGCAAGACGTTCTGTTGGAAAAAAATTTTGAGAAGAGATATGCGCGATATTGCGACTATATGTTGATTTCTCGGAAGATGGAATCGCTTGCAAATTCTTCGCTTAACGTCTATATTACATGGCGTACGTCAGATTCGAAAACAAATTTCTTTGTGATAATTTATGGAAAGGAACCGTTGTACAATCGATGCTGTAATGGTCAAGATTACGATTGACGTAATATATATATATATATATATATATATATATATATATAAATGTAGTGTTGATAATGCAGTCTAAAGAGCTCCGAAGATTTTCAAAGGTGCTTGCACACACATAATCATTTCAGCCATCAAGAATTCAAAAATTTGAAAATCCCATGGATAGTTATACGACGATCAACATTGTTTACAATGAAATTATGCATTCGCGCATTATAAAAATTGCATTTTAACAAAGCACTTGTAAAATTATGCGTGCCCACTAACCAGCTCTGGGTAGGCATCATTAAGGAACCGTCAATAAATAAAGCGCACGACCAGCTAATCACGGCGTTTAAGGTATTGTCAACGGATTGATTTAACGTCCCTCCATTGACACTTGACTTCCAGGAGACGCAGAGCTAAGATAGAAATCAAACGAGAGAAGGACAGAAAAAAATAGAGAAGGCGCGAGAAGGTAGTAGATAAAAGAAATCGAAAAAAGCCAAAGAGATGGAAAGACGAATGCGGTCGACTGTCGGAGCATCAAATATCGAAAGAGAGTCCTTCTGTTCTAAGAAACGTCCGGTCCACCATGGTTGTTAGTTTCGGGTTTAAACCAAAATAATTAATCAAGCCTGGTCTCGCAGTCGCCGCCAACTACCCCCTCTTCAACTCTTCTTTTCTCCCTTTATATCTTTCCCTCCCTCCCTCTCTCTCTCTCTCTCTCTCCCTGTCTCTCTCCCTCCCTCCCTCCCTCCCCCTCTCTCTCTCTCTCTCCCTCTCTATCATTCTCTCGCTCACTCGCTCACTCACTCACTCGCTCACTCACTCTCTCGCTACGAGGAGCCCCGGGGTATCCATTACATTATACATCACGCGGATACTCGAATTCTAATTTATTCACGGCCGTCCGAGAGACTCTTCGAAACTTCGCCTTCTCTCGCTCACCCTTTCTGCTGTGTTTCTCTCCGTCATCGCGGACGAGTTCACTTACTCTCTCCACCTCCCCTTATCCTTTTGTTCCTTTCCTCGACGCTCTTTTTCTGATAAATCTTTCGGACGTCTCGTAATTGTCACAATGCAGACGCACTCGCACCTTCTAACCGACAACTGTGCGTCAGATACTCTGCTTCAAGACTTCCCGTACAATCTGCTCGATCAATTTGAAGCGGAGAATTTTATATCTAATTGTCATTTACATGAGAAGATCTAGGACATTGACTAAGTAGATGGCTAAACATTCGATCTTTAACTAATCCTCTTCATTTAATTTAACGACTTCGGTGTGTAGTTTTGTTGTTGTTTTTTTTTTCTTCTTTCAATACCATATTACGTGTACTCCGATATTAATATTAAGAAAATTAAACTCTCTCTTATATGACAAATAATCTTACAATAGAATGTTGAAATTTCCTTGATCTTGTCTCTCGGATTATTCAAACGAAATTAAATTTCATCTGATAAAAAATGAAAATGACAAATGTTAAAACATTAAATAAAAGTGTTTGAAAATAAAAAGGGAGGAAAAATTTTTTTCTCTTGGATAGGGCATGATTTTAATGTTCGTGGCATTTTTCAGTTTTCTCTTAACGAGTTTTAATTAGAGCTCGCGCGTCGACATAAAAAAATGTCCCTTTTGCCTTTTTCACGCGAGAACATACAAGAAAAAAGTCCGGAGAGAGAGAGAGAGAGAGAGAGGATAAAGAAACACAACGAAACTTGTCGTAAAAAGAAAGAGGCAGAGCAGTGCTTCTCATTAAGCGCTTTAAAATCGCGTGGATATGGCGCGTTTCTCTCATTCTCCCTTTTTCCATAGTCGCGTCAGACATGTCTGGGTCAGGTTAGTGAGCGTTATGTGACGGTCGGAAGACCTAAACTTGCTTTAATACGTCACTTAGTCTTCGGAAGAAATTCAGCCCATTAAAATGTGAAGCTTTCATTTTAATTACGTGCAGGTAAATGGAGGATAATCATCCTTAAATCGTTTCCAAAATAATATTTATTTTACACGTACTATAATGATATATTCGTAGTAATTAAGCGTATCAAGTGAAATAGTTGCTGCGGCTACATGTTTCGTAACTATCGCAAATTTATTGTGTAATAACATAGCCAAAGCATCGCTTTAATAATATAAAATTTATGTAATAACAAATTCAAACTTATCAACGCTATTGATTTAAAATATTCCTCGATAATTATTATAATGCTCTTTTTTCATTATGCAAGCGGCGAGTTTTTTCCTTACCCGAAGAGGACTTGATTACATGACGCAATTATAATCTCATCCGTTCATCATCAATCACAGACACTATTAATATTTCTATTATAAATGAAAAAGGTTAAAGAACGTACTAAAGAGATTTCAAGACCCGACATTATACCAATTTACCGAAACTTATATATGATCGAGTCTGATTGGCTGTGTGCCACGATTGTAGTTCTGCCTTGGCCAACAGTACTCATCCATACGAAATTTAGCAATATCTGTCAGTACTTTTTTTTCCTAATTTCTTTTAATTTAACGATTGTGGCGTGAGTCAGTAAATAGTTTGGAAAATTGGTAAAATCGCTTGGAAATAAACTGTTGCCCAATTTATGATCAATAATATCCATACGAAGAAGACTTCAGCAAAAATTAATTACTTTTATCCAAATACACTGAACTATTATAGCTTCGTCCTTCATTTACTTCGTATAACAAATAGAAAAATAACAATATATAAAAAACACAAATTTTTATCAGTACAGAAGATATTTATAACAAATCGTATTCTTCAATAAGTTTTCGTTATTAAGGCAATCGTTCTCTATTCTACTTCCCATATACTATTTCTCTACTATACCACTTTCGTTTCCTCCATTATCTTTATTTACTTCTGTTTCATCCGCCTCGATCCCTCAACCCGTCTCTCTCTCTCTCTCTCTCTCTCTCTCCGTCACTTTGCCTCCTCCATACGACATTTCTTGCCCCATCCCCTATTGCGTTTTTACACCGAGGATGAAGCCGCGTGACGATGGGCAGCCGACGCTAGGATAAACCCGGATAAATGTTCCGGAAATATAGGCAATCCCCCCTCCACCCCCTCCCTACTTCTCCATCCTTCTCCCACCGCCGTGACCAAGCGACCGGAAATAGAAACTTGCGGCCGGATGCGGATGCATACCGATATTTCTTTCGTCTATGTGGATTTTTTCCATCGTCCCACGTGCTCATCGACCAATTCATGCGCAGTCCTCGTGTGTCTCGCAGTATCCCCATTTCTGGTTGCCCTAACATTTTCGTTCTCTGTACGGAGTAATAAGGTCAGATTTCGATATCCGGAGGGTGTCACTAAGAAGGCCAAATTTCATCATTTTGTACACGTCGACGAATTTCGGCTGTCGGTGACCCTAGCCGTCTTTAATCTTCGTCATTGTTTTGCTCGAGTCAGTTGAGACGTATTTCATTCATAATTACGGTAAAATACTCGAACCGCAGAGCTTGAATAGCCCAGTGTATCTTATAATTGCTCTACTTAAGCTCGAGAAACGAATGCATAGTAGTCAGTAGTTCGCAAGTAGTTATGGTGTGAATTTGATAAGACCTTGGCAGTAAAAAATTTCGCTTCCAAGTTTAGTTTCGACTATAATGTAGTGGCTACATTAAGCCATCAAATTTTGCTTAGTCTGATTTATAGGAATTTTTTTACAGTGATGGAATGTACGCTGCCACGATTATCTGGTTATATATATACTTTATAGCTTGTATAAATCATCAATGTGTCGAATTTTATTAAAATGTACGATATATTTCTTAAGTTTCTTACACACAATTTTCTTACACGAATGTTGATATATCGAGCGAATCGGTAACAGCACAAATGCAAGACTACACGATCTAAATGACCGACACATTGATCAACAATTATCACTAAGTTACACGACAGAAATAATTTATTTATAAAACTGGAAAGAAAGAAAAGAATAGACCCGTCCTTTCTCCCCGTAACACGAATCGTCGAAACAGCCTACAATTGCTCTCCATGTGATTACTAACGGCGGTGACTCGGACCGACATATCATACGCTTTGCGTACTTCTTGAAAAGATGTAAAAGAATAATCCAAATCATGGAACAGACAACAAAGGCGAGGCAAAAAGAAGTGTCGGCGAGACAAGCAGCCGAGGTCTATTTTACAGAAGGGGAGGGATTGTCGGAGCCGCGTGGGCCCGCGTAAAAGGCCTGGAATAAAGCCGTAGCGGTGGGGGCAAGAGGGCGTCCACAAAGATTTATGACAGGCGCTAAGCAGTAATGAAATTGCTCGTTGCTCGTTTCCACGGGCAAGAGGGACGGGGTTAAAAGCCGGAGGAGAGAAAAGCCTGAGAGGGATAGCGACGTTGCATTTACGCGCGCGCGCGCGTACATATATATATATATATATATAGAGAGAGAGAGAGAGAGAGAGAGAGAGAGAAGAGAGAGAGACAGAGATATAGAAAGATAGGTAGTACGTGCGGGGATGTGGTGAGTCACGTGGCGCAATTACCTTTACCAGCTGTGAACTCGCATCGTCGATTTGCTTTTCCATTGCAACCGGAAACAACACCGAGACACAAGCTTTAATATATATTTTTTCACTATCGTCCGCCCTTCCCTTTCTAACACTTACATCATTTTACGCCTTACCCAGGCACACCCTCGTCTCGTAGCGACTCACTTTAACGCAAAGACTCGTGATTGTTTGCTTTACCGACTGCTTCCGCCTACTTTACGATTCTGCCATTACCGCTTCTCACATCTAATGATCAGTCAGTCGTGCCAATTTGCGGATTTCTTTCCACCGAATTCACCTCGCGGCTACATAAATCATAAATTAATAGATCATCTCATCTTCACGTTACATTGCAATACAATACAATAACGATACGAAGCAACGTTGTGGGAAAATTCGGTGATTGAGGGCGGGGAGGGGGGGGCCGAGATAGAAATAAGCCACGAAATATCGGACATTGGGAAAATTTTGTGCTTTTCAGAGATTTCGCGTGATCCAAAACCAGAAGGACCACTCGGTCGTTCATCGAAAACATTGATGAATAAGATGTGCTCCACGGGATGTTTTGTCCTATATACATTCCCTCCCTCTCACTCACAGTTCCGCGGATAAAAGCGCAAACGTGGAGGAATGCGCGTAGGATGTAGCCTATATCCAATTAGCTCTGACCTATGCCAAAAACTTGCCCAATCAATGGCTGTTTACGTGGAGCCACGGGTTCGAGCCGCAAAGACCTCGGCTGGATAATTGGCAGACTTTGAATGTGGGGCGCTCGTCCATGTAAGTATTAAGGGCAGCAGAAAGTTAGCGTAAACTGACACGTTGCGTTAGACTAAAGGCACTTGCCGCTCGCAGTCGAGAGGCTGAAGGAGTGTAAGTATGAGGGAAGCACCCAACCCCCTTCCTCGCTACTCGGGCACGATCGCGATCACACTAGGTGTAAGCTTTCAACTGGGCCGAGTTTCACTTCGAATCGATCTTCTCCACTTACGCGCGAGTCTTATTTTTCACGATACCTCTTTCGCTATTATTGAATGAAGCCGATCGAGATTTAATCACAGCCCATTCCCGGCCATTTGCTATTTACAGCTTTTGAGACTTCTACCCGATATTTCATTAAACAATGGGAATAATAATGAGAGTCGTATTGGATTCATTGCGCACCAACTCGTATTTAAGGTCTCCCGAATGGGAAAGATATGTCCATATTGAGATGCCATTTGTGAAACTAACCGATTGCTAATATCGCTCGTATTGGAAAATGACACTTTTGAATACTTGTAATTTTGCTTTAACAATGCTTTCGAGCAAACTAGGTAATGTACCGCTCAAATCCTTACGGTCAGCTCGTTATTCCACCATAATTAATGGAGGGGTGGGGGTGATAAAGATAATGCACATTCGTTTTGGCCATCGATATATGGCAGATGAAGCACATCTTTATAAATGGGAAAGTGTTAAGTTTATTCAATCGTAAAATGTCTGGGCAAAGTATGGAAATACAGAAATAGCTCGGTTCGCCAAAATTTCCCATCAAGCATTCATTTATGCTATCGATTTAATTTTAAATCGTGTGTCCGCTGCTCTAAAACTTTATACACCGAGCATTAACGTACAATGTGTCGCGTGGCCATTGAACTCGTGCTCTTAATTTACTTGCGCGGTGGAAAATAAATTTTATAAGGCGAGGCACTGCCTGCAAAAGTGCTTAACGAATGGAAGGCGCTTACATAATTAATGCGCATCTCGCGCGCGACCCGCGACTTTAACTGTCAAGAGAAATCCAAAATGCACCCGCGCGACGACAGCGCAAAATCGGGACTGGCGCCAGATAATGCATTTTACTACATTCGTACAATGCTCTATTTCTCACTCTCTGTCTGTCTGTCTGTCTCTCACTCTCTCTCCCTCACTCTCTCTCTCTCACTCTCTCTCTCTCACTCTCTCACTCTCTTTACTCTCGCGTTCTCTTCCTTCTTCCTCTCGGGCGTATTGTTCCTTCTTCCTATACGCGCGTATTGTCCCTTCGTTTTCCCATCCGATTCGATTTCACACGCATGCATTACAAAACCATACGAACGACTAATTATTTCTATGATAGATTGCGTCATTATTCGAGCTCCGCAAATAATGCATAAAACAATTTTTAGATCTTTGCTTTACGCAAACGAAATAAATTGACTCGCTAGCGTTAAATCTTTGAGGCTTGGCTTACTTAAAGTTTAGCGCCAAACGATTGTTCGATATTATTTTTTAATTATATCTTCGATATTATTTTGCGTGAAAACAATTGCCTGGAATATAGTTGAATAATGCTATTTCAAATTTTATTCTTCGATCATTAAAGCGTCAGCGCTACTTTACGAATTATTAAACATTTATTCCATAATCACCAAGACACTTTATTATTTAATAAATTTAAATAAAATTCCAAACGAATTTTATGAATGAATGATTTAAATAGAACGCAACTTGTAGGAAAAGTAAAATTACCGTGATAGATTAACGGTTTCGTACATCTCGTTGTAAAATTTTATTTAATAAATTAAGACTTGATTACACAATACGTCGGTGTAATTACATATCCTTGTGAAATTTTAAATATATATATATATATATATATATAAATTCATCGATGTCAAATAAGCATAAATACAGATTGCAACTGCTCTCTCGACGATTTAATGATATCACTATTTAACGGCTTCTAGAAATGGCATGACTTTCGAACAGCAGGAATGAACAAATCGTTAATAATAAGTCTGTTAACAAAGTGAATTGAAACTTAATCAAGTGCATGAAGCAGTGACCATTGAGGTAAAAAGCGAAAAACGGGAACAGCATTCAATCGATGCGACTTATAACGTGCCGTTAAAAGTCCTCGTACACCATAAGATTTGATCAATGTATGAGAAGTGATGGCTATAGCAGTAACAGCGCCATACCACGGCAGGAAAGGGGTAAAGGGAAACAGAGAGCGAGGCATCGAGGGGAAGAGCATGGATAATAAAGTTATAGAAATGGAGATGTGTGTTTGTTTGTTTGTTTGTGTGGTTATGGATAGGTGGGTGGTTGGACGGGTGGAAGAAGAGATGAGATTCCTTATATAGAGATGGTCTTTCGTGATATAAGATCCAACCGATCCCGTAGGAAATCCTGAGAACGGATCTATCCTTACCCCGAGGGATAGGCCAACAGTCTAATAGTAGATTGTCGTGGAGGGGTAAGAAAGGGGGGGTTTACCTGTCAGGCTGAATTAAAGGATGGTCGATTCGCACCAGCAGAATGGAAAGAACGAGAGCTGCTGCTGCTACTGATACGGGCGCGCAAGGAGTCGGCAGCACGAGATTGAAGGCGTCCCAGTAAAAGGAAATGTTTGTTAAAAATTAGGTGGCGAGACAGCTTGGGTAAACCAGCTAAATTGCGCATTTCCAAGCTTATAACCTTCCCGTGTCATTGTGGGAAATTGCCGAGGCGAAGTCATTTTCACGTAGTTCGTGTAGCTTTTGAAAATTGTGAATGACGATGCGGTATGTTGTACAAAGTGATTTGAAGAGGCTTAATATGATTATTGGCTCGGTAGTATCGGACGCGCCAGTGAAGAATCGGTAATCAGTGATCGAACGTAACAATGGATCCACCATTTCTCGCTCGTGTCCAAGGAATATAAAACTTACGACACGGGAGAGCTCACTTCTCCTGAGCAGCTATTTAAAATAAAAGAAGTACTAGGGAGCGAGCACAGCCAGCCATTAGCATCGATAGCTTTGGAAAGTAAGTCGCGCTCCGAGCCCATTAATATCGCTAAAGTCCTGATCATCAAAAATAACTAGCTCACGACGGCATTCCTCGGTTTCTTTGTTCCAATCTGTCGGACAAGTCGCCTCTCCCTCCCCACCCCACCCCACCCAACCTGCTCTACCCTCAACCCGTCACTCACACGCTCCCTCTCTCTCTCCCTCTCTCACTCCCTCTCTGCCCCATTCTTTCCCTCGAGTCATCTAATCGCTTCAGCACATTGACTCCTCGTGAAAGTGGCCTCGCCTCGATTTTTCCGCTACTTAAACGCATCCGCGACCAGAGCAACTCTCGGTGGACCTCCGGGCGCATTAGACGGTTTCTCTCGGGACTTGAACTCTCGTGAGTCGCGAGTTAAAATGCACGGGCATGTCGCCCGTAGTTGGGCGCTGATATCGCCGCCGCCGTCGTCGTCCTATTTCTTGCCCGACGCACTTCCTCCAACCCAGCCCCCCCTACCCCTTACCACCACCCCTCCCTCCCCGCCCGCCATCTCGCTATCCTGCTGGGCTCTATGGTCGCGAGTTGAATTTTAAGCGGCCGCGGATAGACGCTCGTGGAAAAGACGAGAAGTGCTCTCGCTTGTTAATGCGAGGCACACTCGCGCGTCCTGGCGCGAGCATCGCACGTCAGAAATGATACCGAGGACGACGAGCCGCGACTCATCTACGATCCCGTATCTTCGACCCCCGGCCTTAGCTGACTTTTGCGCGCTTTCGGAAAAATACCGGAATTCGCTCGCACATTGCTTATACATATATATGCTTTCAAACGAGACATGATTTTATCAACGAGCTCCGACTTGCCAAATGCATTGCTTGAATACGAATGGGGATCGGTGAGACATTGTTAAGCTGGCGCGATTAGAGAGAAGGATAATTTGGAGATGAAGCGTTGCTGATCGCCGGCAGACTAGTGCGATCAATGTTGAGATCGTTTCCGATTCAGCTAACTCGCGGAGGGAGAAAGACAGATGCAATTACTTGGTTCGTTAGGTCAAGTATAGTGCCTAGTTTTCGGGAACTCCAAAAATTTCTTTCCTATACGTACAGACGCGAGGCAGACGTTTCATAATTTTGTGTTCATGTACTGCGCATAAGCATACATTGCTGCATCTAGACTAATCCTCGAGATACTATCAGTTAATAAACGGATGCATTTATGAATTAATTAATATTGGATATTTTATTGCGTAGAGACTGAAAATTCTGTATAATATGAGTTGCTAGATCGTTGGCTCTCATCTCCAATTCACTCGCGTGAGAAAAACTGCAAATGAACGATACTCGAATGTTCATATTTAAACCAAATGAGGAGTACATGTAGACGCTAATGAGAAAATGGAAGGCATTGAGTGTAAAATCCGATGTAAATATTTTCATCGCGTGAAATAATGAGGGGTATGATTGTGTGGCTGTTATCGTATCATTAAGCGAGTATGTAAGTTAATCCATAAATTTAATCGGTCGCTTAAAGACAATTAATTCGAACCAATCAGATGGATGCGCTCTCGTACTCCGAAGCCTCTCGCTTACTCGCGCACGGCCGCGCTCACCCACAAAGCGAGAGAGAGAGAGAGAGACATACGCGCGCTTACACTCGTGCCAACTTTGCGATTTATATAAATCTGATAAATTCTATGAAAATTCATCCCTTGTTTTTTTAATGTTCACTTTACGACGTTTACTCGCTCGCACGATTTAATCAGGACTAAGAGTTAAAGAGCTGATTTTCTCAACTTCAATGAATTCTGCACTTTATTGTGCGCGATAAAGTCTTAGAAGCTAGTGTTATTGTATAGCGAGATTGCCCGTTTATTTAAATTGCGCTCTGGATGTGTGCGCGGAAAATTTAAAAGCAAAACTTTGTTCATTGTAATGTGAATTTCAAAGTTATCGAGGAATGTATTTAATGCTTGTAACATATTTATAGGTATTTAAAAGAATAATGAGAATCGGTCTACGGCTGGTTAATAGCGCAGATAGGCAGCTTTATTTGCATATCGAAAAAGTCATAAAGCGAGTTGAGTAAGAAAGCGTACGAAACACGATTGCAATAGACATTAAATATATGGATTTATCCCTCCTCCCCTTCCCCTTTGTCGGTCACTCTACAACATCATGAGCTCACTTAATTTTCCTGGCGATATGTCGAGGGACAGGCTCGCAAAACACTCAAAAAACTACGTTGCTGAAGTTTACAAGTAACTATGTACATACACACGGGAAAGCCTAAAAAAAAAAAACAATAGTGCCGCAGGAAAAAGTACTTTCTAATGAGCACAAAATGTATTAATTCGCCCTCGTCTATCTCGCGCCCACGTATGCATTACAGGCGCGCGCTTACACAGTAACACACTTACACAGGCAGCCTCGTGAATTATAAATACTTCCTTTTAAAAAGTCACGAGTGCTGGGTCGGCAGACGATTTGAAACATTCAACAAGCACGTGGACATAAAGTATTGAGAGAGTCGACCGACAGTCTGATTGTTGCGAGTAGAAATCGCATGAGCGAGCTCCGGCTTGATGTCCAGCGACTGCGCCGAGGCAGCGAATTACTGTTCCATGTCTGCAGCTAGCGATGCACGGGCCTCTCTATAAGAGTGTCAAAGTGAAAGGGAGATAGACGGATAGTGGAGCTTTCTATAAGACATCAGCTTTTACGAGGGATATCATCCCTCTTGAGACCATTAAACGTTCATCGGAGATTCGGTGGTCAAGTAATCCTGCAAACCTACAAATGCACACTCTGTTACTATTCTGAATAAATTTCTCGACTCCGAATGAAACGAGCATTTTGTGAAAATAACCAACAGCGGCTGCTTTGCTCGCACGATTAGACTTTCTGCGAATAATTGACGTGCTTATGATAAATTTAAATTTTTATATCTTAAAGATGCTCGTGTATTCGTAGATTAATGATCGATGCATTAATATTGTTGAAAATTATCATTTAAAAGCTCGTACTATTATACTTATCGTTATAAAATGAAAAGTTGCGAATTTCAGTAAACACTTGCATGTCAAATTATATTCAAAAACCTAAATTGTAAATGAATAAATAGCAAAACATAAATATCTTTAGGCATTACGTTACCGATGGAGAAAACTCACCATAAATAACAATGGCAAAGTCGAGAAAGCTACAGGAAGAGAGAGAGAGAGAGAGAGAGAAAGCGAGAGAGTGAAGCGATTGTGAGTTGCTAAAATTACTTTTACTCTACAACGTACGTCAATCGGTAATCAAAAAAATATATGTTCCTAAGTTACTGGCAAATCGAATAATACTTTCGATACATTTCGAATAACATAATCGCTATTATATGAACTGCAATTTTTCAGAAACGCCAACTGTGCAAGAATAATATCTTAAATTCTTAATCGCCTTTTCTTCGCAAATTCATTATAAACCCAATTTCTGTATAAATTCAAAGCTTCGTGTGCGTATGGGCGGGTGCGCGCATATATGTGTGTGTGTTTTACGCTTGCATACATATATGCGTGCGCCTGTGGATTGTCGCACGTAGGCGCGTGTGTGCGCACGTATAAACACACGCGTATCTAGGTCTGTTACATTAGTATGGGCCCTCGAGTGCTTTTACGGGTTCTAAAATTATAAAAGAGGCATTACGAAGCATCAGAACGCGATAAAAGGGAACAGAAATTTTGGTTGGTCAATTTGCGAACAAACTATGTATTTCATATGGATCCTTGAAACACCCTCGTACTCGTTAAGGTCAGCGAAAGTCGATGCGGAGCAGCAGCGCGCGTGGGGTTATCTGTCGTACAGGCCCCCCACCACCCCCCACCCCCGCCCCGAAAACCACCCCGCCCTTCTCTCCCAAATAATACGCAGAAAGCTGAGGAGACATTTTCGTATGGGCAAATCTCCTGGCGATCGCCGCGTTAAAGTGCTTAATGTTTTGTAAATAATATTATATAAGCCACGAGTCGCCCTATCCGCCGGCAGCAACGGCAGGGGTTAGAGATAGGCATTATCGAGAGAGCAGCTACCCCATCAACTATTGATGGCACTCTTGCATTGACCAGCGCCACACACAGGTGTACAGACGTAGTGTGGCTTTTACGTCGGGAGCGCGTGTGTGCACTTAAAAATATCGTTGTATTGCCCAACGGCCGATCGAGCATACGTATACAAGTACTCGTAGTTATATGCCCAAGTACTTTTCTTATCGACACTGAGCACTGTACGTGCAGTTTAGATGCCTTGATGCTCTTTACCTAATAACGACTAAGTGATACCTTCGATGGATATTCGAAGCGAATGCGAAAAATACAAGTCCACGTAAGACGTGCTTGATGCATTTAGGTAGAAATTATTTATACGCTGCTTCGGTCGATAAGATAGCACACATTATATTCACGATTCCTTAATTTTATTTTTATCAGCACTGTTGCTTTCGTTGCACCATTGCATATATTTCAGTTCGATTACAAAAAAAAAAAAAAAAAACAAAAAGAAAAAAAAATCGTCATACGTAATTAATTAAATCTAGCAAGGCAACGGAAGCTCGAGACTTGAACTATTGCGCCCACTACTTGAAGCGACCTCTGAACTTCAACCGAAAGCTCAATCTTTAATCGTAGCTCTCGGTGCTTCTGCGTTGGATTCCATTTGGCTTCGCGCGAACTTATTTTTCCTCGCCACTCCAGGCATTTTAGCTGCATCCGCAACAGTTCAATTGCCAAATGAGCTTCACCTAAAGCAGCACCCAACCACCGTATTCTTTTTTCTTATTCTTTTTTACATGACAACTGAGCTACGAATCGCATGATCGCGCATCCAGTTGTGGAGCAAAAGATTACGTCAACACAAGCATAATCTCCGACAGCGAGTGAAGCTATTAGCAAAACGTCGACACAGCCGAAATACGACGTCGCTTTAATCGGGACTGGCTACTAGACCATCGTTAAAGTGGCCTCATGAAGGTTTTACTGCCCACGCAACGGGCTTACAAGTGGGGGGATAGGAGGCGAGCATTTTCCGAACGATAGAGGCCCACGAAATCGCTGTAACTAATCCTCCCGGCACACGGACGTTTGCATATGGATAGGCCGGTGGTAGGAGCAAGTGTAAGAGCGAGAGAGCCTCTCGCCTCATCCATTATGGCTTTTGGAATCCCGAGGTCCGAGGGTGCTAATGTCTCGAGCATACGTACTCAGCATGCATAATTGGATTAATTTAAAGGATAATGCCGAGATCGCGTTATCCGAGCAACAGACGCGACGCATTGACCCCCTCGCGCCTTCCAATGCTGTTTTATTTCTCTTTCGATTTTTCTTTTATTTCTCTCTCGCCTCCTACCCCCTACCCCCCTACCCCCCACCCCCCTCACTCTCGCTCACTCGCTCGATCACACACGCGCACACACTCTATAGGTATACATATATATATAGATCGCCCGCCCTTTCCTTCTTGTCGACTACGCACTGAGAATTACGGACGCATAAACGGGTTCCTGACAGCCTGAAGAGAAATGAGTCTGCCCACGGCTTCCTATGGGAATAATGTGACAGCGCACTTAGTCATTTCGATTCCTGGAATGAGCATTTCTGCATCATCAACGCATGAATAATTTTCACTTGGATTAGTCAAAAATAGAGGTGGATCAATGCCGGACGAATGCTTTGTCGTCCCTCTCTTCGTCATCTCTCATTAATTCATAAATTCATAAACAAAAAAATACAAAACAAAACAAAACAAAAAACAAAAAAAAAAACCAATCAAAATGCACAATCCATTTGTATACGCAAAACATTCATAAGTTAACTTCATTCGACCGAATGAAATGTTTATAATAAAAATATGCTTGAGCTTCTTAAGCTTAGTATTATAAGCTCCCGCATTCTATGTGGAAAAAAAAAAATCGCTAAATCTTTTAACATTTACGAATATCATGACAATGATACATTCGAGTATTTAACATTGAGAGAAATTTTTAACAAATCAATTCTCAAATGTTATAATGAATACATGTAAAATGAGTTTCCTTCGCAAACGTTAGTTGGGTAAAATTCTAATTTAATTATAATAAAAATTATAAATTGACAATAACAACGAATAAATCGAGAAAATGGTCATTATGACATCATTTGACTATTAAGTGACTAGCCCTTATGGGATACGACGAGGATTATTACGAGTGACAAGTGGGACTGAAAAGACTAAAAGTTATCCCGAATTAATTCTGCACCCTTACCCCCCCTCCCCCCCACTCACTCCCTCTTATCCCGACCTACACACAGTCTATATTTAGATAGGCGCACGCTAGTCATACTGAGGAATGTACGTTGATGATACGAATATTTTAAATCCCACCTAAATTGAGAATCATTTAATTGCGTGATTATGGGCATTATATACCCGTACATAGGCTTATCAATTAAATTGAAAAATAAGCATTTTGCGTAACTGAATTAGCCGAATGATAAGGGATGATTATAAGTGAGCAAGTAACAAAAGGAGTCAAGAATGCACTGAAAAAAGAAGGAACAAGGACGTGAAAAAAAGAGAAAGAGAGAGAGAGAGAGAGAGAGAATAAAATGAAAAAGATAAAAAGCTCGTTGGCAGGAGAGCTTGAGGGATTAAAGGCGATAAATTTCGCAAAAATGGAGGCTTTAGCTGTCGCAAAGAAAATGCTCTAATCCGGGCGTCCGGAAACGGCACATTCTCGTCGACGCAGAGAGAGAGAGAGAGAGAGAGGGAGAGAGAGAGAGAGAGGAGGCAGAGATATGGTGGTACCAGGATCGTTTTCGGGAAGTACAGTTTTTTGCAATTATCTGTGACCAACTCTTAGGGCAGTATGATACAGCCTTTTCTTTTTCATTTTTATCTTTAGCTCGGAGCAGCTATATCAAGTGAAGGATTATGTGATTATATTTACAGTGGCAAAGAAACAAAGTATTTTTTTTATTCGTGTAATAAACTTGCGATGGCAATATACCAAGATACTAGAATATATTTTTAATTTAAGAAATTCATTGCGGACAATCCATTATTTCATTCATATCTTGAAATGCTCTAAATTTCCAATAAAGTCACATTATAAAGCCCCAAAGCACGTAGGAACTCGAAAATGAAAAGAAAACGCCCAATAAATCTCTAAAACCGGATGGCCCATATTAATAAACCCGAGGCACTAATATAATAAATAAACGACGGCGCAGTTTTAAAAGCCGATTGCGAGAAAAAGCGGAGTGTCCGGCCCGATCGAGCACTCTCTATGCACACCTACGGAGGACGTAATTTTCCCTCTCGAGGTCACTCCGTCTCTCTTTCTCAACCCGCAGCAGCATAAGCCTGGCCAAAGCCACACGCATGCATCCACCGTACGTATCTCACTCGTCTCCTGGTCTCTCGTCTGGGCCCTTCCCCCCCCCCACCTCCCTCGCATCCCCAAAGCCCCCACCTCCCTCGCATCCCCAAAACCCCCACCCCCTTCCCTCTCCCACGGCGACGAATACAAGCCTTCGTTCAGCCCCCGGGGCGAGCACGACGAGGCCTCCCCATGCCCTCCCCATGCCCACCCCATGCCCTCCCTAGGCACACGCGGGCGCGCGCGCGCACTCTCACTCGGGCGTTGGCGCCGCCTTGCATTTGAATATAATGCTCTTCTCACTCGGTCTCCCTGGCCGTCACGCACACGTTCCTCACGGCCGCTTTGCCCTGCCCTATCCTGACTCATTCGGATAGCGCGCGAGCCTGTAATTATGTTGATGGGAGCAACCATTGTTGCTGAGGCCGGCACGATGGCCGTGTGTGAGGAGGAAGGGCCGGGAAGAGTTCTTCTCGGGTCACGCGAAGAAGAACGAGAGCCGCCTAAAGTTTAAGGGACGCGCGCCCGAGAGTTTACGGAGGATCAGCGAGGCTGACGACGCTTTCGCCAGGCCCGGTCCCGCTACGTCCCTACGGGGCCCATCTCGTTCGATGCTGATTTATACGCTGGCGGACAAAGGGGCGCGATTCAATTTTTTAATGACTATATTGCGGGCTGTTAGATTTTATGGGTGTCGTTGGGGCTGTGCGGTGCATTGGGCCCCTCGACGATTGGGGAGAAATTATTGGGCCGGGCCTGGATCTCTGGGTATCGTCTGGGTATCGTCTGGGTATCGTCTGGGTATCGTCTGGGTAATCGGGACGGGAGGAGACGTTTTCGTTAAATTGATTATCGTTCGGGCGGGCGTTGCTGGCGCGCCCGTAAGATCGAGCGGGCGAGGTGGCCGGTAGAGCGCGAGCTCGAGAATGTAGAAGCTCGCTCGCGCAAAGTATGAAATTGTTTCGGGAAGGTGAGAACGTGAGTGAAATACATTTGGAGTCGGAGGGCCCAGAAATTTCATTCGCCGTCCCGCTTAAAATGCGCATCGGCGAGAGAGAGAGATAAGCGCGTCACGGACGTTTGGAATGCCGTGGCAGATTCTCCTTGAGCGTAAGGGGATACACGAGGGGAAAAATTGCGCCCGAGCAGGAAGGAAGGAGGGAAGCTGCGTCTGAGAAAGTACGCTCGTATATACAAAGTGGGTAAAGACGGAGAGCGGAAGAGGAGCCATTGACTTCACAGCCCCCGAGGATTTGTTCGGGCGGAAAACTGCCGGCCGATGTATGCAAATGTCTCTCCTCGACGTCCTTTAGTGCCGATAAGGTGACAACAGGCGTGTCGCAGGCGCGTCGGCTTCCGGGACAACGCGAGTTCCTCGCACTCGCCGCTCAAGTATTGTCCCTCGGCTCTTCCTCCCGGCCGCGACAATAGATGTTAGGGCGCCTTGGCGCTGCGCGATACGAGATCTAAGTAGGCCATGCCGGGCTACGGTTATGGCGGCATAAAACGCCCGGCAAGGCGCGATCCAGAGTGAGAGAGTGAGTGAGAGTGAGAGAGTGAGTGAGAGAGAGAGAAAGTGTAGAAGGAGGAGGAGGTGGAGGAGGAGGAAGGAATAAGCGGTAGCAGCCCCTTTACTGCCGAAAAAACTACCGCTATGATTGCCTATGCAAATTGTTTAAGATATCCGAGCAGCTCTTCTATCCTTCCCCCCCCCTGTACGTCTTCTCCTGCAATGATCCTCCGCTGGATGTATGTTAACGCGAGTGGCATACCATTTTTATGTACAACCGAGTGCGTGACGGTGGATGGGATGGGGTTTGGGGTTGAGGAGGATTCGTACTTCCTTTCCGGCCGTTTGCTTTTTACGATTGCCGCGGGAGTTCGTTAAAACTAACCTGCTAGAATAATGGATTTTTATTGGGGCTTAATGATATGGAAATATTAATAGAATCGAAACCCTTGATAGCAAAAACGCGAGTTTTTGTTAAAGGAGCTCTGGTGAAATCAATCTGGATTCAGTGAGTGAGGAATAGTGCTTAATGCCGAAATGGGCGGTTAACATGCAACATCGATTAGAAAGTATCGTTGTATTTATGAACCCATAACTAATATCGACGACTTTCTTATCCGAGCAATTTTTTTCCTGCGAAGCTTTTTTATTGCAGGGTAATAATTTATGATGCATTTTTCGTGCCGCGTATAGCGGGAGCCGTGTACAGATTTTAAATTACAGCTAGGTTATTCTGAGTTTAGGAGGTTTCCAATTTTCAGAATGTCAAGCTCGTACATAATCGAAGGTTATACAGCAGCGACGTATGTATGTAATTCCTTAGAACGTTTCTATTGATTTAAGAAAAGCGGAAGAGAGGTACGCCTTTTCGCTGCAGCGAGAATCGCATATACGAGAGCGGAAACTGCAAGCCAGAATGGATATATCTCCGGGCGACCCATCCCCCCGAGTAAATTAAAATGGATTATAAATTTCGTTCGAAAAATCCCCGTCCTTAGCATCGCCACTCTCTCCCTCCCCGTTTTTTCGCGAAGAAGTTGCTGCTCTACCAATGTGCAGAACGAACGCCGGCAATTATTCAGAATCATTGAAATTCTCTTCCAAATAAATCATTGTGATCGTTATATTTCTGCCAGTTCTATGAACTGCCGGATACCGAGAAATTGAATCTTCCACTTGACGAGTAAAGTACCTCGCGGCTACTATGTACATTTTAATAATACACACTATTCGAATGTCAGCGAAAAAGCTTTAACAATTAAACCAGGTGGATAAAAACAAAATTTACAGTCACTGCATAAGTATCCAAAGGCAGCCCACTACATAATTGATAAAACTCAAATAATTGTACATTTTCCGGGTAATTTCAATTTTATTCCAGTTACACTGGTATCAACAGCACGCAAAGTAACACGAAGAAGAAGCAAACAATTTCTTCATAAAATGTCTTGCTAATTGAACGCTACTCACGCCGAACAATACTAGTATCGTATCCATTAGCATTAGACTAGTTATTTAAATTTAATTATAAACTAAGTATTTATAAATTTATTCGTTTTCAGCTTCTTTTTATCGCATAAACTAAAGCGTCTTTAATGAATGTGCGTTAATTATATTACTGGACGAATGAAAAATTGCGCGTAATAATTAAAATTTTCCATTAAATAAGCTGGGAGACGAAACTTTCCATTCCACCGCCAGTTTTAAACTGAATGTCGCTGTCGATGGACAGGGAAAAGAAGAGCGACAAGCCGTTGAAATTAAGACACATAGGTGCAGAATATGAAGTTGCTGAGGCAGAAGGGGAGAGGGAGGAGAGAAGAAGAAGGAGAGATAATAAAGATAAAGGGAAAGAGAGGGAGGATAGGAGAGACGGAAAGTCACGTGCGAGAAGAGGACCGAATCCATGATGTATATACTGTTCCTCTGTCTAATTAAACTCGGGAAGAGTCGTCGCAGGCTCGCTCATTTGTCCGACGGACTATAGCTGCCTGTTACTACTAGCTTCGCAACCCTGCCGTGCCCGTTGATTCTGCTGCTGCTGTTGCGAGCTTTCGAAATGACAAGTCTGACGCAACGTCTCGCCTCGGCCTAAAGCAAGCGCTATTTATTCTAAATATGAAAAATGTTCGCGCCTGTCTTTCAGATCCCATGCACTTGTCTTCGACTTTTGTTCAATGCTCTCGGAGACTACGCTCGCGTTAGTTGTACTTTGAGGAGGGAAAATTTCCGTTTACCTGCCATACATAAAACATTTAGTTCCGAGGTGATAAGATCGAGTGTGGGAAGAGTCAAAAATGTGACAGAGAAGGTGATCTGCGCTACCAATATCACTTACTCAATGGTCTATGCAACGCGCACTTGCATCGACAAATGTACAGTTCAATTCGTTATCCAATGGCATAATGAAAAACCAATTCCAATGAAAAAAACTTTGTTTAACTAATAGACGTAATATATCAATATAAAAGAGTAAAATGAATTTCGAAACATTGGAACGATAAAATTTTCCAGCAAAATCAACAAACTCATATATAACTCGGAGCACGCCTCAACGTATCGAGGAAAAATTTTTAATTTGGAAAATCATTCATCATCGCGGTTCTGCAGCGTTGCATCGTTTCATCAATTTATCGTGTTTGCTCTCTCGCCCTTACGCCGCTCTCTCACTCTCCCTCTCTCTCTCTCTCTCTGAAAGCGCTTCAACGCGTCAAGTGCGAGGGAGATGAGAAAAAGCACGGTCGGCCACTTATACATATGCATTTTCTGGTGGGCCACGGCAGCCCGAGAGTATAATGTGCGCGTATCTCTGGCTCTGCGCGCAATCCGCGTAACAGAAATGAAATTTAATCAAACTGGTTTGCCTGCGCTAGATACGAGACATGCTCGTGCGCGCGCTCAGGGTAAATATGCGCACGAATGGAACAGCAACAGAGAAAGAAGGAGAGCTAAATGGCGCGCGAGTCTGCGTCTACATATATATATATATATATATAAGAGAGAGAGAGAGAGAGAGAGAGAGAGAGAGAGAGATAGTGCACGAGAGCCAGGGATTCCACTTCCATCAAATTAATTTAATTTATATCTATCTGTCCGAGGCCGCTAGGAGATGCGGTCAGAACTCTCTTCTCTAACCATCTCTCCCACTCTCCCACTCTCCCACTCTCTCTCTCTCTCTCTCTCTCTCTCTATCTCTATCTCTGACTCTTTTACTCTACCTCTTCTCATATCGTTTTCCATTTTCAACTTTTGATTCATTAATCCAAGACATTTGCAAATTGAATAAGTCGATTTGCAATTTTATGGCAAAATAGCGTGTAGAGGAGCGTTTTCTAAAATTAAGAAATATTATTATTAATGTATTTATACAAACTATTGATGCATTATGGTCTTGCTTAAATAATTTGAAATTGCCTAAGTTTTCTTACTCAATTTGAAATTCAAAATATTCTCCTACAACGAGTAATGATGATTAATTGAAAGTGAAATTAACAGAAATTCCTAGTGAGCTTTGTCTGAAACAATCTTTTAATATTTTAACTACGGTTAACTTTGTAACACTAATTAATAATCCGTTGGCATTAAAAATGTCTCTTTCGAATTGTAAAAATATGCAAAAAAAATATTCGTTAGTAAGCCAATTAGCTAAGATATGAAAATTAATTTCTGATAAAATTCTCGTAAAAAATTCTCAAGTCATCTATTAACTGGGATATTACACTTATTACAAATTCATTCGCCTATATATGATCGTTGCAAATGAATCGACTATCCCGGCTTCTTGAAGCAAATTCAATTTTGAAACAGTGGAATATCGAATGTGCAAAGTAACATTCTAAAATCATTACCATCAGCGCCTAGTGCAAATAAATCCACGTACGATAGATTCCAATTTTTGTCTCGGCCGCGACACTTGACACTCCCTTCTCTCGCCCATTTTACTCCTCGCAATCCCACCCCCTGCCGCTGGCATTACCCCACATTCGCTTGCACTCGTACGAAAGTGTGCACATCCCGAAAAATATTTATCGAGACATCGGCTTAATCCGCTCACGCCTACCCGCATTCTCGAATTTCGGAATTATTATTATAATGACGAGGCGCGCTGTTGCCGTCGCTTCGCCCCCTCTCACCCCCTCCCATGCTTTACACACGCGCGCGCACCCACCACATTTTCACCCCTCCCCCGCAGTCCGCCCCTCAATCAACCGTACGTAAGCCCGATTCGATTACCGCCAGCTAGTCAGCAGCAGCCCCCCGGCCCCCGCCCGCCGCCGCGACGCCGATCGATCTCCGATAGTTAACCTAGAGCCGTGAACGCATTCGCTTGCACGGCGCACATGCATTAGAAGCCAAGAACCCAACTATGTTGCCGACGTCATATCCAATACAGCCGACGGCTCGTTGCTGCACAGGGGCGGAGGCTGCTGAGGGAGGGAGGCTCTTCGAGCCCTCAGCGCCATCCTCAATTGAGCGGTAATGGCATTAGGCGACGCTGCAATATGATTACGGCTCTCTCTCACCAACGTAACCTGATCGTGTCCGAAATCTACGCATTTGCTCGCTCCCTCTCTCTCTCCCACTCTCTTTCTCTCACTGTCTTTCTCTCTTTCCCACTCTCTCTCTCTCTTCCCCACTCTCTCCCACTCTCTCTCACCCACTCTCTCTCACCCACTCCCACCCACTCTCTCCCAGATTGTAGCTTGCTCTGGGTGGAAGCTCTGGTGGTTGCATTGGATGTCGCTTGCGCGCATCCTTAATAAACATAATTTAGATTTGTTTGCAAGAATTTTTCCTTCTCATTTCGCATGCTTTGGACATTTTGCTCGTCCCCACTTGTTTAAAGGTGAGATTGATTTGGGCTGCGAGAGCTGCTACCTCTGGCCAAATTCAATTATATACGGCCGAATGTCGAGCCCCTCTCGCAAGATGAATTACCGCAATGGAATGATAAATTATTATTGAAACGATATTATTGGAGTTAAAAAATTCCCCAACTATTCTCGCCCGTTCGAGAAATGCCAGTAAAATCATTCCGTGCATTGCTTTTGCGCCCCTCGCCACCACGCCGAACAATGAATTTAATTCTTTAAATAGTTTATCCTTGTTTCACCGTAGAGCCTGACATGTGGGCTATTGTGATGAAATTTCGCACCAGTAACTGCGATGCCCTACGTAACACCACTTATACGCGTTAAATCTAGTTGTGCTTTTTACGGCTCAGATTACTCGTGAATCGTTAGGGGGTGCAAATATCGGGGGTGGGAGAGGGGGGCGTGCTTCTTATCTTAACATTAGAAGATTAGGAGATTAGGATGGGATGGCTGGCAGCCGGGACGGCTTCGATTTTTCGCCTTTCCTTCCTTCAGCTACGCACATTTTGCGAACATCCAAGTTATATTGAAAATAACGACCTTCTTCTTTCATCTGCCTTATTCTAATAGATACAATTTAACGAGATACATATTTCATCTAACGAATAAAGTAATTTCGTGCATTTACAAATGGAATTTTTCTGCTCGACCCGGAGATTTCATCTGCCAATTGTTCAAAGATCAACGTGTTAATGTATAAAGAATCTTAACTACTTGATATCACGAGTTTATAGATTCTGCAATTCGTAAAATTAATAAGTATTTACATTCTAATTACCTTGACATTGAACTAATATCCAATGATTATCTAGATGCGAGGATACTAAATAAATGCCCATCTCATCTTCTTTTTTGACTTAAGAATAGTTTGTTTTTTTTTTTATCAAATAACGGGATTGTCGCTACCTTGATCGGCGGCCTATGGCGACCAATGAACTTCAGTTTACATTTTTCAATTATTCGCAACATGCAGGCCCTAAAGTTAGCTCCAATAAATAAGCCGCGAATGAAATTGCTTAGGCTGGGGAAAACAAGTAATAACATAAAGTCCGCGGGAACTAGTTAAAATGATTGCGCGCGCGCGCTTTTAAAAAGATTCGACGCCTCGTGTCCAATTATCAAATTATTCGCCAAGGTTTTTTTCCATACTTTGAAGAATGCCATACAATCCTCTTAATTTCACGTAAAGTGTTAACGCCCATGTGACTGGGCGAACGAGCGGACGTTTAATTAAAGCGCGCGAGGAGTGATGCGTCGTTTCAAACAAGAAGCAACAATTTCACGCGCTGCCACCATACTTTTTTGCCGGATCAACATCGGAATTTCACATGGGGTGAGATAGCGTGACGAGGGGGGGCGGGGGGCGGAGGCAAAGGGAGACACGCACAGCAGCAGCTTTCGACAAGAGCGCGCGACGCTTCGCAGAACGCTGATTTTGAACAAGCCATCGGCGCGTCGTCGACTCTGTTCCTCGCTTTCCTCGACCTCGTCTCGCCCCCTTGTCTTTCTCTATCTCATTTTACTCTTATTTAGTTCGTTTTGTTTTGCACGTCAGCAGCGCCACCGACTTCGAGAGAAATACATAGCATTGCTGCGTATAAAAAGGGCTTCCACGAACGTTCTCGCTCGGCTCGCGTTCACGTGTGTGCGCGCGAGGGCGCGCTCACGCACGTGCGCGCATCAAGTGCGAACATGAAAATTGTCGCATGCGTCGGGGGGATGGGAAGCAGCGTCGCAGTCTCATCATCGCAGCAGCTATCGCCGCTGCGATGGAAATACGCAGGGACGGAATGCACTTGAGATGATGACTGGGTCATGCAAAAGGAGAGAGAGAGAATTGGAAGCTTCCTTACCGTGAGGTGTTGAAACAGCCACGCCCTGAGGATGTTGGTCGCGACCTTGGGGAAGATGCCCCTTTTCTTTTGGTTCTTCTTACCCGACGAGTCGTCGTCTTCCTCGCCCGTCCCTTCGCCACTGCCGATACTCGCGTTACTCGCGTCGCCTGAAACAGTAAGCATTGAGTCTAATGTTAGTGGATTACTATGTTGTTCGCTATATTCAACATTCCAGGTAATATGCAGGATTCGTTGGAAATCGAGGGCAACATCGTGTATAATGGGCTGACAACCCCGCAGAATCTCACGCGAATAACACTGCATATCATATACCAAGGCAATATGCACGAACACTGCATTCATGCCAACAATTGAAATGGCTTCAAAAAAAAAAAAACCTTCCACTTGTGTTTAATCTAATCTGAAAGCCGTAATAGGTATAATTTTTTTATAGCTATGCTACTAAATATCGTTTTCAAAAGCTTAAAATAGTACGAATAAAATAATAATTTTTATCGATTAATGACATTTCGAATATAATTATATTATCGTGTTACCATATTAATATGAATATTAATTAAGATTTGTTGCATATCGAACTACATTGTAATAATGGTTTAGCTCCACATAAATTATATTGACTATATTTTACAAAAAACAATGTGAGCACGTATTCGTGTTTAAGAATGCCTGTCAGTATGCCGATTTTTTTAATTAGAAGCAGCTATCGATTTTTTGAGAAATAGAGGGCTCTGCGTGAACAATAAATATCCTTAATATTATTAATTACTTTTGTAAATATATAATTTACGTAATATGTTCTAAATGCCTTGAAAATGTAGAATCAAGTGCCACGAAATACGAACGTTAAATTGGACGAATACTTTCTTTTTTGTCTCCCGGCTGCTCCATTTTTCCGTAATAGAACGCAGTGCTTGCACATAAATTCCACGTCGTTTATCAATCTTAACTTTTTAATTGCCATACTCATGGTTACCAGTTTCTAACGACCCTCACCAAGCTCTTAAGCTTCTAACTGTAATGAGAAATATTAAAGCAACTTATACATCTACATGAATCAAATATCGTTCTTACGATTTCCTGAGAAGAGGCAGGCCAAAATTGTAAAAGAATTGAACATTTTTTTATGTGACAGTGCCGCTGTTGCACGTATGCCATCATTATAATTCTTATAATCACAAGGAATATAAGAGATGACATTGTCAAGTGATGTCCTATACGAGCACTTGGATTTCTCCTATTTTTACAATCACCGAAACATATCATTATTAATAAATGCGTTTAATTTAAATCAATTTAACAAATAAACATTATCGTGTGCTTTACATTTTATGTGCAACAACTCCTGCTCGACTAGCAAAACATATCAAGAAATTACATTCTTTCGTCCCTGATATTTTCCAAATGTAATCAATTACATCGCTGAGCTTGGCAACGAAGCTCAGCTTTCTTCCATTATACGTCAATTTATTAACCATTCGTCGCTTAAAGTTAAATTACAGCAACAATTGCACAAGAAGTACGATTAAAGTCCGACCATTACTACTGCAAAAACGTAGCATTCTTCTATCAGCATGACGATGCGAATCGACGTAATAATGTAAAAGTCATCAAGATTAGGCATCACCATGTCGCATCTCCGGAGCGGCGGAGAGTTCCTCTGTCCGCTACATTAACTTGATTCGCTCAGTAAATGAACCGCAATCAGGGAGAGAAAGAGCCAGGGAAAGGCAAAGGGTATGAGATAGATAAATAGATAGATAGAGATAGAAAACTTAAACTTTCTCTGACTGTCTTTCTCTCTCTCTCTCTCTCTCTCTCTCTCTCTCTCTCTCTCTCTCTCTCTCTCTCTCTCTCTCTCTCTCTCTCTCTCTCTCTCTCTCTCTCTCTCTATCTATCTACCTATTTATCTATCTATCTACCTATCTATTTATCTATCTGTATCTATATCTATCTCTATCTCAGACTCTCCCTCTCTCTCTCCCCTTCCTCTTTTGTTCTTCATCCATCTATATATGTATCTCAGGCCCTCTCTCTTTCGTCGTGTCTATCTCAATTGTAGACAATTTGCCGCAGAGCGTATATTATGGCCGAATACTCTATCCATTCGTTCTTGGTCTGAACGCCGTTATCGAACAACGCGTGTAGCGTCGCCAAGGATAAAGTATGAAACTCAGTTACAATCTCTCTCTCTCTCTCTCTCTCTCTCTATCTCCAGCTTTTTCCTTTATTCTCTTTCTCATCTTTAACAATTTTTTATATAATACCCGTCATACTATACTATATATAATACCCGAACTACGCTGTCTACCGTGACGGTATTATAACTATATATGCGCCCGAAGCCTCTTTCCCTTACCATATAAGAACGAAGAGTTACGGGGAGCGAGAATAAGGCGAAACTTACGCCTGAACGATTTGAATTTTCGTTCGCCTGAGCCGCAAAAACTTTACTGTAAATTTCGCCTTTCGCCGAGTAAAGTAAATATTTAAAAAATCGTTTGATCGTACGTCATTTCATAGTCATTTAACATTTCATTTGCGACAATAAATGCCTCACATGAATGATTATGACCGAAATAGATTCTATAATGATTTTTAATTGCATAACGTGCCGTTTGATGCAAAGAAAACTTTCTCCTAACTCAATACATCAATTGATTACAGTAAATCAATAAATCAATAAGCATTCTGTTAACTAAATTAGTTGACACCATATTAATTGATTTTGAGCACCGGATTGGCCCAACAAAAGAACTTCTCGGCAGCATTGAAAGAAATCATCTAACAGAATATTTCGACAGAAAATAAAAGATACATTTAAACAGACTTGCGAAAACTTTTAATGTTTTATGCTTTTTCGCAGAAGAAACGTAGTCTTTTAAAAAAAATATATATATAATATATATATATATATATATATATATATATATAAATGTCCCAGCGATGAAAGAAAAGATAAAATTTAATAAAAAAAACCACAAATAATCGGAATATTTTCGGGTGCGATCTCAAGCGTAGTATTTTTCTTGAGCGTCGTCGAGTTCAAAGTTAATCTCAAATGCGGACCGCTTGGCATGTGAAGGACGGGGGTGTTGTCATCGTGAATCTCCCGAGAGAGATAGAGAGAGAGAGAGAGAGAGATCGAATGCGTGGAAGTGAGGAACAATGATGGAAACATGTAAAGAAGTGGAAGGCAGCGCAGAAGGAGCAAGGAAGAGAAAGGAACTTGCTCGTTCTCTCTTCGCGATTTCTCCGGCACGATAGAACCTTGGGAAACGGACCGTACGATAAGATTCTGTCATTTATAATCCCACTCTCTATCAGATGAAACTTGGTCAGAGATAAGACGCGTCTACCGTTTTGCAGTCATCCTCTGGTTCTTTTTCCTTTTAACTAAATAAGCAAATAAATAAATTTATTAAATGAAAAGTATACGCCCTTTACTAAAAACATTTGCCATTTGATCGTTGGTATTTCTAAAGAAATTATACGATTTATTTATCTATTTATCTATTTATCGATCTAAAGAAATTATGCGGTCGATATTTAATATTTGTATTCACGTATTTGTATAAGAAATTGACCTCCTTATCATTTAAATACACTTTATCGATATCGTTCATAAGCTTTTATATTTCACAACAAGACGCCGTAGCGACAACTCTAATTGGACGTTAAAGACATAAAGAACATTTTGCCTGCGTAATAATTACATAATAATTACAGTCGCCTCCGATTTTTCTTTAGTATTCCGCGTGAAAATTAATAAATGCACTATATTGAAGGTTGCCTTGCAAATAGTTGGACATTATGAAAGGAATATCGTAAAAAGAAGACGAATTTGATTATGGGTTTACGAGCATATGAAGAATACCGTGATTACAAAACGATCGGGATTACAGAGAGAAGAAATAAAAACAAATGCACGGACAAGTAGAGTTGAGCAGGGTTAAAAAAGAGTTTGCGGGGTGGTCGAGCGCCATATCGTCCTCCTACTGATTTATGCAGCGGCTCGTGCATTTTTACTGCTGCGTTATAGAGATTTAAGTGTAGCCAATTACACGTTTATGCGTCCCTCTACTACGCTGCGCTTCAGCGGTCCAGCCGTTTTTCTCCCCCTCCCACCCTCCCCGACTTCTCCTCCTCCCCTCCTCCCCTTCTTAATCTTTCGTATTTTCGTGTTCCCTCGCCTCTTTATCGCTCGCGCTTTTCCACCGCGAATCCCGAGCGTTCGATGATAAAGGCGAGGGACATAAATGCGGCGCGCTTTTCACTCCTACAATTTCCTGCCCGGGCGCCTATATTTAGAAATGCACGGCCGAGGATTTGTGGCGCTCTGGAGCACTTATACACCTCATCGTGGCATCATTGAAATTTATAAATTTGACCAACTGCTTAACGATACGAAACCGCGACGTGTCATATCGAATGGGTAGCCAGGAGACGCAAATTGCGCGAGCTTAGCCGAAAGTAAATATCGTAAATTCACGGCTCTCCCGGATTAACGAAAGGTAAAAGAAAATAAAGTCTAAGAGCAGTAAAGAGAGGAAAGATGCTACTACGCACATAACCGAGAAGAATGCGTGGGTTGTTTCATCTCACCACATATGCCAAGACGTCTTGTTCCCGAGAGCGAGCGAGCAAGATAGTCGAGGCTGCTCCTAGTCTCTATTTACGGTCCTTATATCCAAACACACTGACACGCACTCTCGCTCCACCACTCTCACTCCCCCACCCCCTTTCTCTCTCTCTCTCTCTCTCTCTCTCTCTCTCTCTCTCTCTCTCTCTCTCTTTCTTTCTCGTGTGTGTGGGTAGGCAACTCGGACGCGCTATCGAAATAACCTCGCATATGGTCGACGAAAATAAACCTCCTAATTCCCATCTCGTCGAAGTCGCTCTGCAGTCGAATTCGGCACATCACTAAAAGAGAGAGCTCGGGAGCGATGTATCGTGCGAGTGTGGGTGCGCGCGCGCGTGCGTGCGTGCGCGCGTGTAAGAGAGCGAGAGCGAGAGAGAGAGAGAGATAAAGCAAGAAGGGGATGTCAGGAGGACAAGGGGGTGGGGTGGGGGAGGATGGCTGGATGATTGCGTGCAAAAATGAAAGAGGCGGTGCTGCAGGAAGCCACCCTGGTGTTAACGGGCTCTTGCAAGAGCTGGAGAACAGCGGCCGCAGTTGCAACTGAGATTTATACCGGATACTTGACGAATCGTCTGCCGAGAGATTGACTGTAATATCTTCGTCAGTTAATTCTTTGTTTGCCACGGGAGGATTTATTTCCGTAGTTAAAAAATCATCAGCTGGATTTATTGCCCATGGGTAAATTTCACATCATATGCCAAGGAGTTTAAATAGGCTTGGGGGGGGGGGGGCTCCGTGGGCCAAATTCATGGGTACGGGACGTAAAGCCGATGGTGTAATTTGTTATTGTCGCGGATGTACGAGCGTGAAGAAAATTGAAAGTAAAAATTCCGATAGACGAGGTTTAATTTGAGGTTTATATCGGTATTGAGAATAACTCAAGCTAAGCCCTGCGTGAAGCTTTGGTTGCGGGCGTTTTGGATGCTCGGGCCGTACATCTTATCGATATTACTAAAAGAAAAGGAATTAAGGCTCGATGCATACGTAGTATATGTGCAAAAGGAAGCAAGAAATAATGAAAGGAAGAACGTATTAAAAGAAGGCAAATTGGCTGAGGAAATGGCACGGAAAAAAGCGTACTTACAGAATTAAAAAAGGGTAAAGAAGAGAGAAAGGGGAAGAGAATCGTATGCACCGGATACCGAAACGTTTATTCGCTACTGCGCAATGGCGCTCCATGCGACCGAGGAAGGGTAAAAATGACGTAAAAACGAAAAGTAAAGAAAAACGGGTGGAAAGAGGAGGTGGAGGAAGGCAAAGAGTTAGAAAAGCAAAAATATAGTATCTACGCCTCTTTGGATATCGCATTTCACTGCCACAAGTCCCTCTGCTGGTTCCTCCCACCCACCCCCACCCCCACCCCCCATTTTACGTTTATTAAACTTCATTATTTATTGTTGTTATAGTCCCCCTTCACTTCGACTTACAGCTTTCATTTCTCCACATTATGTGCTTGCACTATCCAATATTCCCAACCTATAATCTTTACATTTTCCTAAATAACAGTGCTATCCAGCAAAACTCAAGCTGCCAATAAAGCATAACACTAATAGAATTTCGCTTCAATCAAGCGATCGCTTTATAGATTATTAGGACGTATAAAGCAGGAATCCAATAAACGTTCGCCGAGTAAGCCCGGGCTAAAGAACGCGCGCATACGCGCGGGCTCGCGAAAAATAGGAGGAAAAAGGTTAGGGAATAAATCCGACGTCCATGGATTTCAGTTAAACGTGCGGGCCGAATTTAAATTCGCAGGCGCGGCGAGCGAATCGGCACATTGAATTCGACGGGGCGAGTGACTTTTCGGAAGCCGAGCGAAAGCTCGCTGGGCTCAACCAATCCCCGCGCGTCGCTTAAAAATCGACGACCAGTGGAATTGCGCGTTATCGGCTCGCAATAAAGTCTCGTTATATCGCGGCGGCCGAGCATTGAATTCTCGAGACCGAGTCGGGGACCGAATGTGCGCACCAGCGTATTTCACGCCTTGGACCTCGCGTCACCGAGTCTCACCGAAACCAGCTGCGAGTGGAGCTGCGAGTGGAGAGGCGAACTACGGACGGGTGACGGGCCCTGCGGGGGTGGGGGGTGTGAGGGGAGCATAAAGACCGAGATGGAAGATGGAAAAAATGAAGGCGCGAGAGAAGGAGCGAGTGCGCAGACTCTTTATGGATATTGCCGGCGGTACGCGACGCGCCCGGTTTTCTCCCGAGTTTGCCTTAATACCCATCCCATTCGCTCGCTCGTACACCCTCGGGCGAGAATATGCACGGGCACACACGCTCTTTCTTAGGGAGTTAGAGAGTAAAGGCGGGATATATTCTGCCGCTACATCCTCGGGTATTTTTCTGGAGAAAGGCTGTAGGTAAGATCGCGAGGAGATCGAGTGTCTCCTCACTTTCCTCAAAGGAAAAGCGAGATAGACAGCCGGCAGAGAGAGAGAGCGGGAGAGAGAGAGAGCCGGCAGAGAGAGAGAGAGAGAGAGTCAGAGAGAGAGAGAGAGAGCGAGGAGGGTGGGTGGTGCGAGGGAGGGGAGAGGCGGCGAGCTTTTCTGGCTTAGCTTGCGATATTCCAAAGTATTTGAGCGTTGCAGCTGTTACTAGACGGGAGAGAGGGAGCGACAAAGTGCAAGGGTTTTCCGGGGACTGCAACTGATGGGTTCGATGGTATTTTTCTCCTTTCCTCCTTTTGCTACTCAGTGAGTGTACGTCGAGCCAAATGCTGCGTATCGAAAATGCAACGAATATTGCGGTCGCGTCCGTGGAACTTCAATGCTGCCCAAACGCCACGCTTAGTTTGCCGAATGCATATTTGAGAAACGTATTTTTGAAATGCCAGCGGTAGCAAAGACATTTGGAATTATATGCGAACGTAAGTGCTTTTCATTTGCTTTTTACGCCGGCAGAAACGCGCGCGCGCGCGCTTAGAAATCTATTCAATTTCTATTTCTACGTTTGCGACATTGAAAGCTTTAGACGTAGAATCTCGGCGCCTCGAGCATTTCGGATTATTAACGAAGGAAGGGAAATTCGCTGAGATCTCTGTCGGGGGAAAGCGAGGCGATAGGCGCGTGCCATTTATACGGATAACCGCGAGCGAATGATTTCCACGACGAAAGGAAAATATTTTGGAAGCAAAGGCCTTTATTATTGCCCCTATAATAAGCGATATTTTCGGCCATAACCAAATATTTCCCCCAGAGTAAAATAATATTTTTATTAGTCAAGTATACCGACTAATAACAGCCTACCGCTCCTCGGCATCTAAAAACAGCGACTGCAACGAGCTCGTGAAGTGTGGCAAGAGGCGGGAGCTCAAGAAAAACCGCACGGGAATCAAATGCACCATCCGCCGATTTATTCGCCGCACGCGAGTCGGGAGGAAGTGGTGAGCGAGTGAGCGAGGCCTCACCGCAACCCACGAGGGTAATCTTTTCCCGCCCATCCGGACCACGATGAGAGACGTAGACGTGAGCGGCCTGTACCCGGAGGAGCGAGGACTGCGACTTGGTCCGCCTGCGTACCGGGGGCTGATCGGCATCAGCTTCAATGGTTACAGTAACAGCAGCAACCCATTAGAATTAAGTGCGAGGGGCACTTAAAGTTAGAGGGGCGCAAGTGCAAGGCTCGCGGCCCGCGCACAGCCGGCTAATGTTTTCGCGCACTCCAAATCGAGAGGAGGTCATTGCACTGTACACACTCGGGAATACAATCGATAAAGTCGAGCGATTTTTATGAGCGATGGAGGCCGGGCTGAGGAATTCGGGTGGGCCGGTGGTGGGTCGTTTGGAGGTGCGTTTGAAGGAAATTTGGGGCGTAGGCGCGCGAGTCCGTGGACGTGCAATGTTTATGATGGACTAAACTTTGTAGCAATTGTTCGCAGGGGCCCGCGAGCTCGCGAAGATAAATGCGTATGGATGAGCGTAAGCGATGGGGAGAAAATAGAGACGCCAGCATTTGTGTGTTTGGCTTGGTGCGAGTTATTTTTACGTTATCAAATAAATTAAATTACATATTTAGAATGAAAGAATAGTGCCGCCCTTCTTTAACTTGCACTGTTGCAAATGAACAAAAATCGTCGTTTACGAGACCATGCCAAGATTTTGAGACACATAATTATTCTCAAAGCAAGACCAATTCTTGGGAAGAAGTAAAAAACAGATGAAAGCGCGTGCCTCGAGAATCGGAGCCAAGAATTTTTTCGCCGACGCGGAAAATACAACGACACACTCGATGAGTACCAAATGCTTTTTCACCGACATGGATGCGCCAAGCCAAAGAGCAGCATTCTTCACAGAGATGATTAATCGAAAATTTGAGCGGTGAAATGTGTCGTGACGTTGACTTTTGCACTTAGGGCAAGTGGTAGAAATTCATAGGAAAGCTCGAAAAATTTAATATATACCTGCAAAACTGAAAATTCTTGGCATGGCTTTTAGGATGTCGGCTCGTACGCTAAAACGTGTAATATTGGAACAACGGAAGCTTTGAAACATATGCTGCACGATGCAAAAAAAACTAATTGCATTATCTTTAATGGCCTTGTAATCTCAAATACGACGATCGACTAAGAAGACGGGAAAAGAAATAAAAGCTAGAATAAAAGAAGGCGCAAGGGTATGGGTGCAGGGGAGGGGGGATGCAGAAAAGGGATGGAGGCGTATAGAGCGGAAAGAGTCGGCGAGCGCGAAGTTTGTCTTACAAATGAGCCGCGCGACGCGAATGATTTAGTACGACGGCGCACTGCCTGCGTTAACCTCTGCTGTGGATGACGAAGCGTGGGTGGCTAGTTACACTTTAGTTTATTAGCCCGCAGTCCGAGCGAGCAATGGCGAAATATAGAGAGAGAGAGAGGAAGAGAGTGGAAGAGAGAGAGAGAGAGAGAGAGAGAGAGAGAGAGAGTGGAAGAGAGAGAGAGAGGGAGGGAGAGAGAGAGAGAGAAGAACGATTCAAGATAAAGGAACTCGATGGATAATAAATATGGGCGAGGCGTTGCGCCGCGCATACGTATATTTGGTCCGATGCAACTACAACGGCTACTACTATGTTCGTCTTACCAAACGATAAATATCAATCGGATTATTTCACTTGTTCTATAACATCAAAAGATATGTAGTGGTTAAAGCCCCCGCTTGTACTGTAGCATCAATGGATTTGTTCATACGGGAATGAAAAGAAGAAGGGGAAGATTGAGACAGACAGACAGACAGACAGACAGATAGATAGACAGACAGCCAAGTCAGACAGAATTTTTAAATGATTGCCTCGAAATTAAATTGACATGTATATTATGATTATTAGTTTAACGCAAAGCCATGCTGTACTTTCGTGTATATAATTATTAACAATTATTAATCAATTTTTGCATTAGACTAGATCAAATACGAGTGATTTATTATCAAGAGGCTTATTATTTATGTAGAGGATATTTCTCCAAGTTATACGTGTATTTACATATACGCCATTGCACATTAGAGGAACTTGCATGTATTTAAAAATTTGTGACTTCGTCATTTCAATTGTGAGCGAGTTTTTCTTTAATCTTAACAGCCGGACAATTAACATGTAATGTTCGAAATTTTCAAACACAAATAGTATCGTGAGAAGAGAGATAAAATAATTTTTCATCGATAAATCTTAGCATCAAAACAACAATAAGCACGAGGGTGAAGAAAGTTATGGGCGACGTGAATACCCGGTGAATTATCCTAATCCCGATGACGCACGTTGCAGCAACGGAGGAGTCAGAAATATCTAATTCAGGCGGAGAAGGAGCGAGAGAAGATTCAAAGGGACGACGGAACTTGGAGCCACGGAAGTTATGCGGATTAACGAAGAGAATCCTATAGCCGCATCTTTCCTCCCTCAAACCTCTCTCTCTCTCTCTATTTCTCGCTTCGATGTAGCAGCTGAAATACGTCCGCCCGCCAATATATAATAACAATTTCTTTCATTGCTCTACTATGCAAGTTTTCAATAATATTTATCACATAGACGTCATCATAAATAAATCATGTTATAAGGGGTTATTAATATATCATTAAGTAATTATAAATAATTGTATTATTTGGCTGTTGAAGCTAGTCGACGCTTATCCATTGGGAATTTTCGTATTGTATGATCTGAATAAAATCAACTTCGTATATTTTGTCAAGAGACAGAAGAAAAGAAGCGTAAACGTACACACGCGCGTGCACATACACATAGACTTTTTTTTTAATTCTAATTTAAATAGGTATGAACAGTAGTGAAGCTTCTAAATTTTACACGAATATGAATATTTAATGATATTAGCGATTGAGATTAAATGTTTTCGTGCTTTTAATGACAATTTGTTCCAAGTTAGTTTAGTGATCTGGTGAATCATAAGCTTCCTTATTTTAAAAGCAGCTACGACGATAATCTCCGACTTTATCCAAATTTCAATCTCGCTCTTATTATGAAGAAAAAGAAAATAATCGAATGCCGTGAGGAAGAGAAAATAAGAAAGAAAAAAAAAATCCCGTGATTTATTAAATTACCGCAGTACTTCATATTAAATACTATGAATTTAGTTGAAATTGTTATTGACCACAAATTATTCTTGCATACTTAAAATTGCTGTAAGACAGCGTAAAATACCAGAGCCTTTATATATTTTGTGAGATAGCTCGGACTATCTCGGTAAGTATTCTGGAATGCCTCTGAATTATTCATGAAAATTTCAAAAAGTCTAATAAAAGCATGAAAATTGAAACGTCAAGTAGGTATAAGATTTAAAATTTCTACCTCACTCACACACTCGTAATTTCTGGAGAGAAAGGAAAAGGGGTCGAAGAGAAAGGAGAGAAATAAAACAGCAAAGTATAGTTTATAGGAGGAAAGTCATTTGCAATCCACATTTAAGACGAAGACAGAAAGACGATGTTCCAGATATAAGGAGCGGAATAAGAAGAGAAGTAAGTGAGCGAGAGAGAGAGAGAGAAACTTAAGGCCCTCGACGATTGAGACATCGCTCCTCGGAGCAACACTGACAGTTATCTGATTCATGGACATGCCGAGTGTATTTTATGCCGTACGACCTATGAATACAGATCGATCGCTGCTGCCAACCGCTTGTAGCACACGCCAAGAGCCGAACCGAGAGAGAAACGAGAAGAAAGGAAGCGGTAAGCAACGACTGGCCCATGCGCCCGATCATAGATGAAGCCTACTTTTATAAGAATTACACACAACGCGCGCGCGCGCGCGCGCTCGGACATACGGCTAGAGTGTGTGGGGGGGGGGGGGAGACGCATAGAGTACAAAAGCTCGTGTAGGCCATAACCATGAAAATGACGAATCGGCTGAAAATGACGATCCCTTACTTATAATTAGTCAAGCGTGCCCCGAGCAGACATCAAGGGGGATCATTTGATTTTTTACAAAACTTTTCCTCCTCCATGGGCTTCGCCAGCGCTTTTCCGCAAGCTCCCTTGCCGCCCTCCACTACTACGCCCTTCGCTTATTTATAAGCGCCCGATTTCTCCGGCTTTTATCTCGCGGCAAAAAAGTATTGGCCGCTCAAATCGCTGCTCGCGCCACACGATCTACGAATACGAAAGCACATCCGAGTCACTTGGGCAATAACAACGCCTCCTCGCTTTTTATCGCCTCGGATCCTCGGAGCACTCCAGCGGGAAGAGTCTCTCTCTATTTCCAGTGCGCGCAGCCGCTCGGCGGAAAGGAAAAAAATCCGAGCCGCGAACGCCGTGGCAACAAAAAATGTTTCACCGAAAGAGCGCCATATCTCTCCGCTCCGAGGCAATATCAACATATGGACTCGAGGTCCCTCTCGACGCGTTTAAAACTCCCGTGGCCATCCATATTCTCCGGCTGAACGCGTGCCTGACATAACGGAATCCCGCATTCGACAACACACACACGCGAACGCGGCCCTGTTACACACGCATCGGCGCTGCGCGATTTGTCGTTCCGCTAGGATGCACCACTCGTGCGCCTGATAAATTGCCAGTTTGTCCGAGCGGGAACTTTGATTATTATTTGTCAAGGTGCGCCCGTGCTCTCTCCCTCTCTCCCTCTCCCTTGCTCTCTAACACCATTGCTGGTCGCTTTTATGTAAATAGCGCTTAAATCCCCGTTGAAAAGCCCGCGAGCGTAGTCCGCACTGTAGCTTGCAATTTTTGGTCGCAGAGTCGCTTTTTTGCAACGCTTGCCGAGCGCTCCCACAACTGCTAGAGGCCATCATTTAACATCAGAGCGGCGCATAATGGAAAAGTAGCCGCGGAAATATAAAATTAACGTTGGGAAAAACTGGCGGCCTCCGTACTCTCGCTGGCTAGTAGTGCGCGAGCTCCCGTGTCCACCCTAGCTAGCCTACATTTTCAAAGCAATGTTATCTCGAGGCCACTTTGCGTCGCCTCGCATTCTTGGCGGGAACGTGCTTGCGGCGATGGGCCGGCGAGGCCAGCCAGAGCAGCCTCGTCCCAATAAGGCCCAATGACGGCGGCCGTCCCGGCGGCCCTCGGGCGCTCAAACTCGACCCTCAGCCGGCACCGCATCGCTCCGATTCGCGATTCGGCAATCGAGAAGGAGCTGAACGTGCCGAACTGCCTCCACGTAGCTACGATCGATGTTAGGAGAGGGGGGGGGGCAGCTTGGCACAAGGAAGCCGAGGAGGCACATTAATTAGCCGAATCTCCGTACGTGCCGGCAGGATACGCGCGGAGGCACGCGATATCATGTCGATTCACCTCTCCTTTATGTAACTGCTAATACAGGGGGTCGCGCACCTCATTCGACGACTCCTCCCTCCTCCTCAACACGGCAATTCGATTAATATTTCAATTGCTGCAATTGTTTGGCGCGCGCGCGCGCGCCTCGAGAATCCGGCGTTGCGCGACCGTCGATCGTTATACTCACCGATGATGAATATTCGGCATTAAAGGCTCGGGGCTTTTAATGATCGGTCGCACTTGGCGATAGTAAAGATCCTGCCGGCGCGGATCTCGAGTAAATGAACGATTATAAGGGGCGAGTGTGGGGAGGAAATTAGTCGAGTGTGATATTCATATCGGAGAGCCATGCATTATTTATAATGTGTTGGCACATTTCAGCGTAGTGACACGATCGATACCGATCGGACTCGCTCTAGCAAATTCACGCCGATCTCGCGGACAATTCATAAATCAGCGTTTGAAACGCAGAAAGCGAAGCAGCCGAAATACGGACAATTGTACAATATTGCCGGCATGTGTTTGCGTAGGTGCAGGCCTTGCAATTTTTCTCGTAATACGCACGCGAGTGCGCGCACTTTAAAGATCGAGATTTTTGTTTCTTAAAGGGATGGAAGAATACGGGACAATTTGCATACGCGAATCCATCTCCAATTTATTCGTTCCGACATAATGGGAAGTAAGAGCGATGTTGCGAAAGGACACGTGTGCTCGGATCGGCCAGAGCATAAATAATGCCGGCTCGCTCAAGTTGTAGGTGTCGCGATTTCCGGGCACGATTACCAAGACCCTTGGGCAGAGCGTATTTGGATAGAGTCGAGAGATGGTTCGGCGAGACGTAAACGCCGTCGGTTGACTCTCTCGTTCGAATGCCGTCGGCGCCGCCTCCGAGGCAGCCGCCGCCTCCGCCGCCGCCGCCTCCGCCTCCGCCTCTGCCTCCGACTCCGCCGTTGAGCCGTAAGTGTCGAAATAAGAGCGTTAATGGAGTCGCTTGGCGTCGCGACGCTTTGTTTTGCGAAGAGAACGGGAAAGAGGAGAAGCGAGCGCGAGCGAGTCTCCAGCACCGTGAGCACGCATCGGGCTTTAAAAACAATGAATAAATTTAGGACGACGAGGGGGAGGAGGAAAAAATGGAGAAGCGCGAGGCGGGAGAGGATAAAAATATATACGAGTCCGTGAAGAAACATGAAAAGCTCGAGACGAGATGATAGGAAGCAAATGCGAAGACATGTGACGAGCACGTGTCGCCAAACTTCATTAGGTACGCGCAAACGTACACGGCTTGTGCGCGCGGGAGCGAGTCTCTGCACGCGAGTCGTGACGAGAGTGACGTATGGGCCTGTTTAGATTTCCGGAAGATCCGCACATCTGTCTTCAAATCAGAACTACAAAAGTGAAAATGATCCTCGCTTATTGAGTCCTATCGATTATCGCATTAGTGTCAAAATATCTCGCTCGGGCTTATTTTCGTTTGTATTTTCAGCTTACAGCGCGCCCTTGTTGCTCCAACGGCGGAACTCGTTAAATTTATTCGAGCTCTCGAAGCATTAATTTTAAAAGCGAATAACTCTGTCGTTCCGGGTCGAAGTGCTCGAGTAACTTATCGTCCCGTTGCCCCACCACCGTCGTGCTTCCATATTACGGCCTCTTCAGCCACGGTGGAGCTGCAAACGTAAATCCATCGAGGGAATCGGACGCCGAACAATTGGCGCTGCGCACATGAACAAGTAAACGAGTCAACCCACTTGCCGCGAACCAATGTTAATGCACAATTGCGCACACGTTGGATTGCCGACTCGGCAATACGGTGATCTTACGCACGTTGCTTATGTCGACAATTTATCAGACTACCTAATAGGAGATGAAACGAGCAAAGCCTTTCGACGAGCATCCATTTCTCCCCTGTGCGCTGCTCACACCCTCTCCTGCTTTCCATCCTATAATTATCTCTCCTTCTTCATATTTGTCTCGTCCGATACACGAACATTTAGCGCCCGTCCATGCCAGCCTAAACAACAACAACAGCTACCGTATTTTAGGCAGATTAAAGCACGTATTTCGGTGGGGGGGGGCCGGAGGAAGAACGGTACTGCCAGCCAAGGGCGCACCCAAGAGTTTGTAAGAGTGCGCGGGCGGTTGAGGGAGGCAGGGAGAGGGCGAGCTGGAGGGGCGGGGGCGAAATCGCGGTAGAAAAGAGGAATGAGCGCCGGCAGTTAGTAATGAGGCAGAAAACTGGCGACAGCTCCCTGTGCTCGTAAGAAGCATGAGATGTCGCGGCCCCCGCTCCCCTAGCCGCGCAATTCACACGCGCTCATGTATATGTGTGGCGCGGTCCCATAATTCACGCGCAGCCGAGGGCGCGAGGGGCCCCGCTTTTTTAGGGGTCTCGTTAGCGTCGAACCGAGTCCGGGAAGAGGCTGGACGCGGGCGCCGCGTTTTCTCATTGAGAGCGAGATCGACGGCGGTGGATAAAGTGACGTAGCGGAGGAAATGAGCGGAAAGGGAAACTACATACGCGGAGGCGCTTAAATCCCTTGTCTTCGTTTGGGACGAGCTTCGAAATATTAGGGGCCAGAAATAGAAGCCTGTATTTCGGAAGTGATTAGTCGTGATGCATTTGTCATTTGGGAGCGCAGCCAACTGCCGCACCACCATTCGGTTATTCAGTATCGAAGGATTATTAATCTACAATAGCAAACGACTCGCAACGCTTATTTACGTACACTTCGGATAATGTTTAATGCTCAAAGTATTGCATTTGAAATATTTGAAAAGACTCCTCTCCTCTCTCACTCACTCACTCACTCACTCTCTCTCTCTCTCTCTCTCTCTCTCTCTCACTCTACTCTCCGAGCTCTGTGAACGAAATTTGTCCGTCTAAGGGATAGGTGTCATCACTCCTCCGCGTGCATCATGTGCCTTAACGATGAAATAATTCCTTTGATTAGAGGCTTGTCAGGGTGCGCGACAAATCCGAGTCGATTATCAGCAACGATCGCTTGTTTGAAGCGAGGCCGCGCGAGAGGCAGCAGAGCTCCGCTCCCCTAATCAGCCAAGAAAGATTCGCAGCAGCAGAGATGGGACTTTGGTGGATGAGATGTCGAGCGGCAGAAGCACGGGCAAACGCGCGTGCAATTGGAAGCGAGCAGGCAGGAGTGCGCGGGCTTATCGAGGTGGCGCATCTGCACGGGGAAGAGCGCGTTATCGCGCCGGGGCTGCGAGCTGATAAATCCGAGCCAAAGAATAATGAAAGGCCATTAGTCATTCGGCCCGCATGCCCCGTCAGCGTCGCGTTAAATCATCGCCGGCGGTGCGTCGCACTAGACGCCCGTACGTGCGTCCGCCGCTTTTCGGCCCTCCGATTGTTTACGGCCCGGGTTAATCGCCTATCCTTCGCGCGCCCTCCTCGCTATCCCCTCCTCCGACTGGCAAATCGACGAATCCAGATTCGATATGCTGGGCACGGCTTTCGCTCGCCACCGCGTACGCCGCTTAGCTCAACGTAACGGCTTCACGGACAAGTCGCGCGCCCACCTCCAGTGAGTGTATTCTCACCTCGTCGCCTCGAGCACGAGCAGCGGAGGAGTAAGGATGAGTGGCGAGCCCGGGTACGGGGAAGGCCAGCGGTGGAAGGAAGGAATTGCCCAGCGTATTGGGCCATCCACGTGCGCGTGGCCGAGGCTGTGCCGCGTGACGTTGACTGAGAGGCTTAACGCGTCCGTTTTATTGGGCGGCAAATCCCGGGCCTCGGCCTCACCCTCGGATCGCACGAAACGCGTGGCGGCAAATTCGAGGCCGCGGTAATCGCGATCGAAGCTAACCAGCGCATCCAAAGATCCGACGAATCTAGACGAGACCTGGCCTCGCGCAATTCGCAGTTTCTTTTATTCGACGAGGACTTGGACTCTGCAAGCTTCGCGTCTGTGATGAGGATGCGCCCTCGCGGGGCCAGCCACCCGCACCTCGTTCGACCCATTCGTCGTGCAAAGATCAAATTCTTACCGTCCAAGGTACGGCTTACGTAATGTACTGCGCTCGCTCGTTGCGAGGAGTTATTATTTCTGGCCTGTTTAGCTCCCAATGCAAGTAGGTTAAACGTGGAGGTAAACGAAAGCGAGCCTATCCCAAATAAAAATCGGGCCCGCTTTATAATCGTCGGCTGTGGGAGCGATCCCAGGGAGATAAAAGGGACGCGCGACATAAATATCCACGAGGTCGTCCGATAAACGTTTGTCCCTTTCGCACGAGGCCAGCGGCCGAACTCTAATCGGCCCTCGTGAACGAGATTATTATCTCGCTTATAAGACGACGGCGGCGGCGGCGCACGCAGTACGCCAAATATGGCGACGTCTCGGACGGGAACCGTCGATGGCCGCAGGTAGAGGGAATGCACGACGGCTACGAAGAGCGAAGAAAAAGATATAAATATACACGAGCGCCCGCACAAAGGAGGGGTGTCGTATACGGCGCACATGCGGCTACGACGTCTGTGCGTGTATATATATACAGATATATATACATACATATACATACATATATATATATATAAATATACACGTATATATATATATATAGTATATCGACGCATCGATACTTATGTAGATATAGCTCGCAAGTACGGAAGAGAGGAGAGAGAGAGAGAGAGAGAGAGAGATCGACTGAAGGCAGCATTCCATCAAACCAGCCTTCATCTCGTATATACGCCTATCCTGCAGCTATTTCTCTCTTCAATTTCGCTCTCTCTCTCTGTCTCTCTCTGTCCCAGTGTCACTCATCTTTTTCCTATGCACCACTTCTTTGTTTCTTTTTTCATTTTCTTCGTTTTAATGCATACGCACGCATCTCACGCGGTCAGTTGGGACAAACACAGTTCTAGTAATTCTACATTCTCGAGAAACGGAATCCCGCCACTCGTACTTTGCTTCTCGATTTTCATCCGTGATAAGTGGTTCGGGGGGGGGGGGCAAAAAGGCCGCGGAAAGAATGGATGTGGAACATCCATTGGTACGAGGTACTCGTAACATCATTACGGACGCTCCAGCGTGAAATCGAGGGCATTTCGTGGGGCGAGAAATCGACGAGGCCGCGTCGAAGGAAGATGTGAAAATAGCCGCAGGTCGCTGTCTAGGGCGCGAGTACATTTATTGTCCTCGTGCTTGTATTATTAAACGTGGCCGGATAGGGGGCCTCGGGAAAGATTGGGATGAAACGGTTAATGTCGGGCAGTGCGCGGCGACACATCGTGCGGCGTCGGCCGATGGATACATTTTTAACGCAACGAAAATAGCGAGAGCGGAAGGGGGAGAATATTCGTGGCCGTGTTCGGTGGGCCGCGCTAGAGAAGAGGAAGGAAAAAGAAAAGCGCGGCCCCCGAGAGCCAGACGTAAGGATGCAGGCGCGAAGTAAGAAGTGAGAAACCTTCGGGAGACAAAATAGTGGCGACGGCAGCTGCGTGGATGGCCGGGGCGACGAATTTCCTGGCTCCTCGTCTCCTACTCCTCGTTTTTGCCATCGCTTTCGTCGAGCTTTGTGCTTTGCTTTTCTCCACAGTTAACAAGACTCGTGACGAGTTTTACACTCGGCTCTTGATAGGGCTTTACGGTTATTTCATGGCGCAATGTACTCCGCGCACGCGAATTTGCAGCTTAATCTCAAATTGCGAGAGGACGTGGCGGTTAGTGTTGTAAACTTACGTAAATGTTCGTGCTCGGTAGTTAGTTTAAGGTGAAGAGGTATTTATTCGGGTAGCGCTTTTAAATGAACTTTGATTTGTCGTTGGGGGTATATATATATATAATAATAATGCGAGCCTGAAATAATGAGCGAGTAAAATGTTTTTTAACGATCAAGAGTTGGTATGATTTGCCAAATCAATGAATTGGTGGAAATGTGGGATAAGAAGGAGCGCTTGGGGAAGATTTTTTATAATTTCATCGCATCGTTGTTATGGCGCAGAAAATTACACGGAGAGACGAATAAACGGGATGCCGAATGCCTGCCTCCAGCTTTAACGTCATTGTCATTTATTCGTCCGTATTTCAAGATTTGAAAGCGCCCAAGTACCTAATGCGAAGACGGCAATTCATGATAATCACAATTACAATTAATTTCATTTTAAAAATTAAGCTTGGTGTTAAAGCGTTTATGGCGGCAGTCACTAATTTCCATCTTCATTTCAATCAAATATGTCGTTAAACTTAACCAATGTATTTGCAGTCCATAAAATAAAGGAATGAAGAGACTTTATTAAGAGATGTATACTGGTCGACAAACGAAGGTCTGAGCATTAAAGCTAATCGTGGCGGATCTTGAAAAAAAATATTACGATTGCAATTTGCTGTAATAAGCAGGGATTCTAGATGGTCGTAAAAAATTAAGCTTAACACCAACTTACGCGTGTCATTATATTTAATGCACACTTTACACACCTATTCCGTAGGTGTAGTTGAGGCTGCGTGCAAAAAGGAAGAAGCGAAAGGATGAAAGAAGGAGAGGAAGGGAGATAGCCGATTTGCATAGGCAGAAATGGACTGCATTGAAACTGGATTATAGGTATTTGCCAAGAATCATCTGAGGTTGAAGGCTCATTAAACGCTGCGATTACACTTAACAACATTCGCCTTTTGAATATTATACGTGTACACGCGCACACACACGCACACACAATGCTTGCTCTTGTAATAAGTATGTACTCCATTCGTATCTTGTGAAAGCCGTGGTCACATAAATCAGGTACAAATTTTGAATATCTTACTCAGCCCCGGCAACCCTTGAAAATGCATTCAACGATGAAAGAAATAATTAAATATACTTTTAGAGAAATGACAAACCACGTATGAAGGGCATTTGCCAACTAAATTCCAGCATTGAAATTACCCCGATGAAAACAATGAAAAAGACACCGTGCCCCCACCCCCCTCGTGCCCCAATCCAAATCTCTCGTACGACAACTCTGTATATATGAGAAAGGGGCATAAGCGCGGGCCGTAAATCATTCTGATTGGCCCCCAAAAAACGATTAACTTCTCAGTGAAGGAATTTTACGAGTCTCTGAGGAGCATCCTCTGAAGCATCTGTTTTTCCCATCGAACACGGCCGGAAATCGCGAGGAACGAGACTCGCCAGAGAGAGAGAGAGAGAGTAAGACAGACGCGCACACAACGCGTGCGTGCGTGCGTGCGTGCGTGCGTGCGTGCGTAAAGAGAACGAGAGAGAGAGAGAGAGAGAGAGAGAGAGAGAGAGAGAGACGGGAGCGAGGTGGGGGGGGAGGGGGAGGGGGCGCACGCGCGAGATATCGGGAGAGCGACGTGACGCCGCGGCCAAGTGTGGGACCACCGACGTGGTGTCGAGGTTGTGGCGCGTGGACGAGATGATGACCTCGTAAATCACGGGCGCTTAGATTACGCCGTATTAGCGCCCGTTTTACGATGCACTTAGCGAGATACGAGGCAGCGGATACAGCGCTCGGAGCCTTTTTTGTCGGCGATCGGAACCGCTAAAAATTCACGTCGCTGACGTTGCCACAGTGCGGGTAATTAGGAAGCCTACGAGTGGTCTGATGTCTCCTCTGACTCAACTTGAAGAAGAAACTTGACTCCGAATTTTGACTGCCAAGCCACTTCAAGAGTCGTAGCTTGCCGCGATCGAGTGGACAGATCAGTATCCTTCCGCTAAATGGCTTACTTTATTATTATCGATCGATATATTATTGATAATTGCACCTGTTTCATCCACCTCTTTGCGTGCACGTTCGAGGAAATATCAATTGCAGAAGAACTTGGCAGGCCTTCATTTGGGAAATGTATTTAAAGATTCGCTAACAGTCCCCACACTGATAAACACGAAGGGGAATATTCAACTCCCAATAAAAATGTAACAAATGAAGCACCCATTTGCGGGATATTTTATCGGCTTGAGTGGATGAAAGTTGGTGAGATCCCGGATATAATGAGAGTTACGCCCATAAAATGACAAAAGAAAGAAATTTTTCCAATATAAATTCTCTATAAATAAACAACAGCAACAACAGCTGTGGGAATAGTGCTAACAACAGCGAACAACAGTAGCAGCAGCAACAGTATCACGCGATAACGTGGGTGGGCTCCTAGTAATTTGGGCGGCGTGGAACGCGCCATCACGCGATTTACACACCCACGGTAGCGTCGCTGAGTATGTAAATGTTTCAGGGCACCTGTAGTGATAAATTGATTATCTCTTCCCACCTTTTCCACTGTCTCGTGGTCTTAGGGGCCACTTCGTTCTCTCTCTCTCTCTCTCACTCTCACTCACTCTTTCCACATTTTGCGTCCTGTGCTTCTTATACTCCGCTGCTGGCTCTCAAATCAACAAAACCGCGCTCACTCGCTCGCTTACTCTCTCTCTCTCTCTCTCTCTCTCTCTCTATCTCTATCTATCTATCTATCTATCTATCTATCTATCTATCTATCTATCTATCTATCTATCTCTATCTATCTCTCTCTATCTATCTATCTATCTATCTATCTATCTATCTATCTATCTATCTATCTATCTATCTATCTATCCATCTATCTATCTATCTACCTATCTATCTGTCTATCTTTCTTGCACCCCTCGGCAGTGTAATAAATACGTAATATCGATGCTCTCCGCATATTACCCAAGCCGATATATATGTGCGCGAGAGCGAGCAGAGGCAATATATATTTCAAACCCGCTTCGCCAATTAACGATGCATCTTTGATGCACTTATGTGTACAGTTGTATGTATAGGAGCAATACTGCGAGCACTCGAATAATTGATAAATGTGATTAATGAAGGACTGTATATTGCTCTATATACAGTTTCTTAAATTATTACACTGCATGCCTAGACATTAATTAAAATTATACTCTATATTATTCAAGCGTGTGCATTATTTTAGGCTTATCGTGACTCGTAGATTATTATTTGATAACAATTTGAAATCCAGCTATGAGGCATTATCGTGAGGGAGCGAGGAGGCCCTTCGTCTAAAAAAAAAAAAAGCATTTAATTGAGCCAAAGTCTTGGCGAGATAGTACATGCACTTTAATCGGATCAACGAATTACTTAACGAAAATACAAAAAAAAAAAAAGTCCCCCGAGCAGCGGACACTCAAAATGCGACGCTCCATTAATTTAGCAAACACACAACAAACAAACGCGCGCGCTTAATGGGCACGATGTGTGCGATCAAGTGTCGACTTTCAAGGCTGTTTTTGTTTATCCTCTGATTCGCCGGCTGCATCCTTCGGAGAAGGGGAGCCCCAAGCCGCCAAGTAAGGGGACCGCGCGCGATTGTGTGCGTGCGAGCGTCGCGGCGCCGCTTTGCGTGCAACGCATTCCGCAAATCCTACATTGTTTCTGCGATCTCGGCAATGCGTTGCGGACACTCGACTCGAGTGCCTCTTCTCGTCGTCCAACCCTCTGTTATCCATCTCGAGTGCCCGGATTTCTCGGCCACCCTCTCGATCTCCCTGTATGGCAAAGCCCCCTATTCGACTCCAGGGCGCGCAACCCTTTCGACTCCTTTCCTCGGACCCGCATCCCTTCCATGGCTTCGACAATTAATCTCCTATTGACCTACAGCTCGGCGATTCTCAGTCACGCCGAAAAATTACTTGGCTCGGAAGGGCGATTATGCACAGGCATTTTCCATTTCGCGTGACATGTTTACCATTAATCTATTAATCTATTAATGGGCCCGAAGCTCGCCCGAGCTCTTTTATCTGCTCTTTCGCCCTCCAACGACGCAATGTTCTACGACGCAGATCTAATTTCGCAAACTTTAGTTGGAAATAATGAACTTTAAGGGGCACGCGAGGGCTAACGTAAAATCGCAAGCAAATTTCAATTATTATATATATATATATGGCGGGGAGAAACTTTTATTCACTTGGTCAAGTAGCGTGGCCGATTATACAATAATGTGCCATAGACACGATTTTCTTCGTCAAATAAACAAGCTTGACGCGTCCTCGCACAATCAGTCAATTCCCATACTATTCGATAAATTGGCCCCACAAAGTACTGTAAAAAGTAGATGGACGATTCTCGGAGCTGTTAATCTCGAAGATAAGCATCGCCGCCGCTCTCGTAGTTCAATAAAAAATCTCCGTATCTCCTACACTTCTCGCAGATTCCGATGGAGACGTATTCGAGAGAGAGAGAGAGAGAGAGAGAGAGAAGAAGGCAAGTGGAGGAGATAAAAGGGCGGCTCGTGTTGTTGCTAATTAACGAGGGCGAAGGTGCTAAAATCAAATCGGCCTATTTCGGAGAGCATCGGCCAGGACTTCGCGAGCTCCTTACCCTCGAGATTTAAGGAAGCAAAGGTGTCAAGAGGAGCGGAGACGGTGCCGACCCTCCCGGAATGCACCAACTACTAATAGGCGGAGTGAGAAACAAGCTCGTCAGCAGATAAGAGAGCAGGACGCGGCCCTCGGCGCCACAATTTGTTTTGGTCGTGGAGGAGACCGAGACGCTCTCCCTCCCTCCCTCTCCCTCCCTCTCGCAACCCTTCGATTGCCCGCGTAGTGGAAGAGCGCTGGAGAAAAAAGCGACGAGGCCTCTATTGAGGCCGACGCTCGATTATTCAAATTGCGCGCTTTGAGCGGACGCGCGAAATGAGAAAGCGCGTAGGCAGAAGAGCGTGAAAAATCGATTCCGAAATGGGAAAAAATTGCAACACCGTCAGCCCGCCAAATATCTGTGAATCTCGAAATAATGAGCTGTGCCGTTAGATGAGAGACTTCCACCAAGACGCTGCCAGCTCTTCGAAATGTTATTTCTGAGAAGTGATTATTGGCCGATAGTTGAGCTCGACGTGAAAAATTATCAAGCATTTTACAAAAGTCACATGCCAGTACTTTTTCTTAAGCACAAGTAAATACTAAGAGCATCGCATAATGTGGACATTAATCATGGCATTAGCTGTAAATAGTCGTAGATAAGTATAAAAAATTGTATGTCACGATGAGGTGCGTAAAAATCCAACGACTAGATATTCGCATTACAGGCAATTCCTTGTCTAATTGATGCTCGATGCTTGCGATGAGGAATGACGGAATGGAATTAAGGTGGAGGTCCATCGGCCGAGCCAACACCAACAGTCGGCGATTGTAGTTAAAAAGCACACGATTGGCCTACTATTATAATGTTTCTTGCGATACAATGATGTGGGGTGGTGGTGGGGGTGGGGGTGGAGTGGGGTGTTTTGAAAAGTCCAAGCAAGACGCAAACTCGAGCTGAAAATAGAACCAAAATGGAATGTCCGTGGTGGCTTCTTTAAAAAGTCTCGAGATTAAAACGGCCGCGTCCTCGGATCTCATGTTTTAATGAGCAGGAAATTCGTGATAAACCTTGAGGCGACTTTTCTCACTCGCTCTCACCAACTGGCTTGCGTGGGCCTCAAAATAAGAAACGAGGATGTCTTCAGCGCGTCGGCGACAAGGTCGAGAAGTGGACGCAGTAACTGCGACTATTCGCAGGAGGAATGTACCGTGGGAGGCAAAAAGCGAGCGAGCTCGTCGTGTAAGAGCCAAGAGACAGAAAAGGATCAGCGCCTCAGGAATCATTGTGTCCGCGAAGACGAAAGTCAGTAAGAGAAATATATAAATATATATATATATACATATACATATATATACATATACATATATATGTAGAGTGAGAGAGTGAGTGAGAGTGAGAGAGAGAGTCGCATGAACAAGGAAACGCAACACCATAATAACACGGCACCGCTCGGTGATATTGTGCCAGAGATATGTGAGGCGCTTGTAAATGCTTGTTCGAAACGTATCGGACACCCGGTGAAATGTGAAATGCGGCGTGTACACAAGACTAATAGACTCGTATGTACTTTATGAAGGTCTGGGTATAGAGAAAAATGGAAATTACAGGAACCCGATGATGAAAGTGCACCAAGTTTTATCCGGCCGATTAGCGCTTGGGAGTCGTTTGAGTTAAACGCTACCGCCGAGTGACTCATGAGCTTATTATCACGTATCATAACTTAAGTGACACTGGCCCAAACAAACCAATGGACTTTCATTATTTCGAATAAACAAGAAATTCCGTAAACTCTAATGAATGACAGTAGAAAGTATTTTTCCTCGGTCATATCCGCGTCTGTCCTGCCATTACTTTGCCAGAATTTAATAAACATCTATTTATTTGGTAAAAAAAAATAGCCGTTCTTTGATGTAACTTTCCAAATCGAGCGAAACGAAAGGATCATTATATGAATGAGGGAGCAGATAAATCTCCTTTATTTCAAGCATGACTGAGCTCCCTCTGCCCCTCACGTGAAAATGCAAAATATCGTTGACGTCGCGACCTTACGTGGCCGAAAGTCCGTCCGTCAGGCCGAGAGAAACTTGCCGTAGGCTACGAAAAATAGTAAAAGGGACGCGGACTTTATGGATTTTCCGTGAGCGACGGCGGTGATGGTGGCGGCGGCGGCGGCGGTGGCGGCGGTGGCGGCGGTGGCGGCGGCGGTGATGGTGGCGGCGGCGGCGGCG